>JAMRYI010000180.1:0-257714 GCA_029231635.1 Ditylenchus weischeri | reverse complement strand
AAAGCTTTATTTCTGAGCAGGTATTTCAGTAATAAAACTTTATTTATCTTATCTATCGGTATTATAGTTCTGGAAGGTGGTGGCAAAGATCTAAACAACAAATTTGACTTCAGCTGGGAACGCTTCAGACTTTTGACATGGATGCAACGAGGGTGGGCCATGTTGTAAACAGTGTTGAGTTTGAGCTCATAAATAGCTATCCATGAACTTTGCAAAGAAGCAAAACATAAGTCGTGCTCGTGGACAAGCACCCAAAGCAGAGGCCTAGTTCCACCTATTGAAATTGAAATGGAAAAACTGGTATTATTAATAAATTACCATTTTTCACAGCCAAAATGGGTATCAGAAAGCTGAAAATGACTGCAAACGAGTGATGGCTGTTGCTGAAAAGTTGTATCAACGGGGTCTTATTTCGTATCCTAGGTACACTTGACTCTAAATTGTACAGATAACACTCATGCCTACCGATTTTTCCAGACAACAAGTACCAACAAGTTTCAATCTTCGAGAAATAGTGGAGGCGCAAATAGCTTCGAAGGTGAGTTCGCTGCTGGGATCCTAAAAATGGCGCCTAATTTAGAAACGAACTTACTATAGATTTACAAATCTAAGACAATCCATTGTAGGAAACAAGTCTGACCAAGCCCACCCGCCGATCCATCCAACTAAATATGTCAGCAGGTGATCGCTATTATTTTCGGCCACATTTAATAAACTCATTTTTTCAGAAATGAGATTGCTGATGTTGAAGAGTGGAGAGTCTACGAGCTTGTTGTGAGGTAAATTCACGTATTTGGCTTTTTCCACATATTTATTCAGGCATTTTCTGGCTAGTGTTTCTCGAAATGCCAAAGGACAGGAGACTGATGTCAGAGTATGACCCTTTTTTAAGCTTTTTTGATAAAACGATATGGACTTGTCATTTAGGTCGAAGTGGGCGGCGAATTTTTTCGTGCAACTGGTATCATAGTCGGTATGTTTCGGCCAAAATTTTCTTGTTTGTCTATTTCTAATTTTAGAGGATTTGGGTTACCTCAATGTTTGGACTTATGACAAGTGGGCGGACAAGGTATGTGTACTCAACTACTTGTTCCTGCATTCACAAATTTGTAATGATGGTTTACAGACCATGCCAAAATACCAGCTGCATCAAGTGCTACCAAAATTTGTGGTCACAATTGCAAGTGGACAAACAGAGCCGCCTTTGCTCTTGACTGAAGCGGACTTAATTGGACTCATGGACAAGTAATTTTTGGTTTTTTGTGGTTCTGGTGCCATGACTCTTAAAAATTTCAGGCATGGGATAGGCACAGACGCTACGTATGTTGTTTTGGTAATAGTCATAGTAATATTTGTGAACCATTTTAGTCACGCCGAGCACATTGAAAAAATCAAGGAACGGCAGTACGTTGCTCTAAACGCCGACCAAAGTAAGTGTGTTGTCTGGTGCCTTTTGGCGAGTTATAGCTAATCCAAAAACTTATGTCAGGATTTGTCCCTGGATTCCTCGGTCTGTCTCTGGTGGATGCGTACAATGAAATGGGCTATGAAATGAGCAAACCGGTTCTGAGGGCAGAGTTGGAATCTCGACTTGTGGAAATCTGCAATGGCAATCGGACAAAGGATGAAGTGCTGCAAGAACAGCTCGAGAAATACAAGAGAATATTCGACTGCACAGAAGACCGTGTAGTGTTCATCTCCAATGCATTCAGGCGGTATCAGAATAACAGGAATAACTAGTTGTTGATTTTTGTTATGCATTTTGTTATGCTTATGTGCTGCAGTTTTCAAGTTCATGTGTTGTACATTTTGTTGAAAATTAATCCGCTTTATCCCTGGTTTTCTGTTTATTTTTCTAATTTCTAGCCTGGCTAGTTCACTGTGAGTCAGCCCAAAAGGTTTCGACCTGAGCGTTGTTTTATCACGAGAAGGGCTAAGAATTTTCTGGGCCAGAACACTTCGCTATGACGACAGTTCGCTCGGGACAGTTCGCTTATTTTTTTCGGGGAAATTTTATCGAAAAAAGTTCATAATAAATTCATAGCGAACTGTCCAGAGCGAACTATTTTCATAGCGAAGTGTCGTTTTACCGGAATTTTTTCCTCCGTTGTTACTACCATCTTGAAGTTAAGATGCATGCGTGGCTTCTAAAGGATTGAGTGTTAACTGAAGTGTCAACCTAAATGTTTTATCCAATTTTATCCAAATTCTTTTATCAGATGGAGCTTGTTAACAGCGCTTTTTGAAGCCCTGCACCTGAACTACAATACGGTACTACCGCATTTCCTCTTATAGGTCTACATGTGGGCTTATTTTTCAACCACCCTCCCCCCCCAAATCGGAAAAAGTAGGGATCAATCTCGAGAATTTTGGGTGCTCAACTGAAAGCGAAATCGGTAGAGCTCGTGTGAGTTAAGAAAAGGAATTAAACAGTTTTGCAAAACATATTCTCTGAGCTGAGATACAGGTCCTTAAAATAAGGGGTGTGGGCTTATTAAAGAATGTGAGCCTATTAGATCTAATTAGATGAAATACAGTATTAAGAAAATCAACGAAAAAATAATGACCCCTACTGCGTTAATAGAACGCTTATGTCGACATTTTTGTGAAAGTAGCTTTAGTTATTTTTGGTTTTGACGGTAAATTTGCGAGATTTCCTTCGATGAACTAAATTGAAGTGGTTACGCACGCTAATTTGCCGATTTTGGTTTCGACGGCAAATATTTTTTCTACCCTTTAAAAGACTTGCTATGCAAACGCCAAATGCCCTGGCGTTATGTGTTTAACTATACTGATTTCGGTACTGCTCTTTTGTGGAACTGGTTTCCTAAACTTTACTATTTGCTTTGTATTGCGAGTAACATGTTCCTGCTTGTCAAATTTGATTGAATACTACACGGAAACTTTCCACGCAAAGTGTTCTTTCACACACCGTATTCCGAAAAGCGCTATTGGTTGACGGATAATTAGTTTTACGTCCAACTCTGAAGAAAATGACAGAGCCTGTTTCTGCTGTAGTCGAAACTGCAGTTGTGAGTCAAGTATGTGGTTTAGCATTTTGATAAAGGCGGCCACCATTTACGGTCTATTCAAACACTTGGTAGATCTAAAAATTAGCGAGAATCCTACCTTTTTGGAAGATTATTAGGAAAACCCTAGCAAGATTTACTAAAATGCTTGTAGTCGTTTGGCACCAACGATGCCCTTAGATCCACCAATACACTCGAGAAAGCACATTTATTTCCATTAATCGCAACAACTGACACTTCAATAAAAACGGCAAAAATAAGACTTATTTTTCTGGCTGATCATCTAGTCGGTAGCTGGTCCGGCGTAGACTGGTCCATGAAATCGTCGATTTGATCCTCTAGTGCAGAAATGATGTCTTGGTCCACGAACACATGAGTCTCGTCCAAATCCTTGATAATGAAGCTTCTGCCCAACATGCGATAATCATCCACATATCTGAAAGAATAACATATTGCGCACATAGTAGCAGACCATGAATGTATAAATAAATTCTTGGCTAAGTTGAACTATTGCCACACCAGTCGATTCAACCCTGGCCTCACCACTCGATTCAACCCTGGCTTGAATCCTTTACCACACCGAAATCGAGATCTATTAGAGAGAAAAAGACAGTAATACAGGCAATGCATATGCGCAATAATTTAAAATATACCCATTTAAAATATACCAAGGGTTGAATTGACTGGTGGGGCAATAGTTGAAGTGCTCCTAAATTCTTACTTGAGATACTGCTTCAGAGCTAAATCACACTTTATCAACGCCTTTTTGCACATTCACCATTTTCAATCTGTAAATTTCAATTGTTATCTTCGACGAGCGCTACTAATGCAAATGGCATTTGTAGTTTGTGCGGAAACCATTTGTGCGGAAACCGAAGCACCCGAAAAACCAAAGCGACTTTTTTTTTCCATCTAAATTACGGAACAGAATTACAAAAAGTTGAGACTTTTTTCGACTGGGATGCAGTAGCAAATCATAAAAGTCAGATATTGGGACCAAGAGAGCGGACAACTATGCAAATATACAAAGTTCGAGATTGTTCGGGCAAAAAGTGTCCCTGTGTAATTATCATTGTCGGAAAAGGCAATGGAAATGCCCATAGTTGTTGCCAGTCGGTATGTGACAAAATTTCCTCGGACGGAAATTTCGTCGCAACCGAAATTTCCTCGCGCATAATTCTCTCGCACTTAATTTCTTCGCACTAAATTTTCGGCCAAAAACCAATGTTTTAAAACAAAACTTTATTTTCTTTTTTCAGACAAACAAAGTGTGAGTAAATTAACATTAAACAAACAGCTAATGATCCATAATGAAGTTATGGGCCAAGCCACAGAGGTATTCGATTGAGTTTTTTTGATCAAAGAGTTGCACAAGCGCCAGAATTCCCTTTTCTTTGGAGCTGGTTGTCCGCGAATGCACTGCTCGTAGCTGAAGTCCTGCAGTTTCTGAGCTTTTTTGAGTTCCCCTAGAAAGCGGCCAACGGTCGGGTGATCAATTCCCAAAGAAGTATGCAATCGTCGATGAGCAGCTTCAGCAAAATTGTTGGTTCTGTCCTCGACCATAACAGGACCACAGATGAACCGGATAAGTCAAGTCAACATCCGATTCATCACTGTACTCTAGCCCTTCAAAGATTCGATCGAGCTCTTCTCTTGAAACATCCATTAAGCCTAAAATAGAATAACACGTAGTTTTATTCTAACTAATACAAAGACAAAGTAATCGAGAGAAGCAAAAAGAATAAACTGGCTCTAATCACAGACTGATAAACAAATGACAAGAAGGAAAACATTGTGCTTTAAAATGTGGCGCGTTTGAAACAAATTCGTTTTGAAATTTTAAAGTATGGAGTTCTGAGGAAATTTAGTGCGAAGAAATTAAGTGCGAGGAAATTATGTGCGAGGAAATTACGGCCGAGGAAACTATGGCCGAGGAAATTTCGGCCGCGAGGAAATTTCGGTCCGAGGAACTTTTGGGCGTGTCCGGTTGCCAGTCCCCAGGGTCAGCATTGTTGAAAGCCAACTTTTGGTGGATATTTGAAAAATCCTAGCCCAGTTGCATAAAGGTATATTTTTTATTCTGAACGATTTTCGGTCCGATTTGAGGACCTATAATCCGTCCGAAAATCTGACCGATTTTTCTGAAAGTATCTCAAAGGCTAAATTTACCCCTTCGCCCCCCTCTCGATTCAGATTTACATGATGGCGTTGACCGACTTTGCAAAAAATTGAAAAAGCATGTGTTTTGATAATTTTGAGAACTGTTGAAAGTCAACATTCCTATTGACCCTTCACATTTTTTAATTTGTTCAAAAATCGGTCAAGACCATCATGTGGAGCTCAAAAAATTGGTGGGTCTCATATATCAGATTAAAAGAATAGACAAAAATGTTAAATTCTAGTAAAGCGGGTCGTCGATCAATAACTATGGGCACAGTCGATGGTTTTTTAAGCACCGCAAACCTAATTGAACTATTTTTCAGCAACCTACTGAAGAGATGGTGCCCAAAGAGAAGACAGCTGAGGAAAAGTCAATGTTGGACCGTCTGAACACCATCCGTGGGCAAATCCAAAATACTGGGGCACTGGCAATGCTCAAGAAAAAGATGACGACGGCGAAGTAGCGGTTTACCTATCTATACTAGTCTAGCGACCTGTGCACCTGAGGGGCCCTTTTTCTTTTGACTGTGAAAAGTGTTTTAACGTCTACTAAGTGATCATAATGCGCTGAAACGAATAAAAAAGTTGTTTTTTGACGTTTCCCTCACTAAAAAGTAGATTTTTCAAGATAATTTTGCCTTGGTTCTCCAAGGTAAACCACCTCATGCTAAAGGACAATGCTCGCGGTGGTCTGGTGGGTGCCGGCCAGTTCAAAAAATTTTCCTAGTTGATTTACATATTGATTGCACATTGATTTACTGTTCGGCATTTTTAACTTGGTTTCTAACAAAACTACACCTAAAATTAAATTCTAGGCCTTGTTTTGTTAGAAACCAAGTTAGAAAATCCGAACAGAAGATCAATGATTCGGAAATTTTTTTGAATTGATGGGCACTCACCAGACCACCGCGAGCATGGTCCTTTTAAGGGGCATACTCGCCGCCGATGGGAATATATGGAAAGGCGCGTAAAAGCCCAAGTGCAACCACCCCTGAATTGACCTGGTACCCGCTTTTCAAAATATTCCCATCGGCGAGCATGCCCCTTTAAGGTATTCTTCCCCGTTTTGGTCACTGTAACCGGGCAAAAGAGCTTCAAATGCCTATTTGATCATGAGTCTTGCTCGGTATAGTATAAAAGAGAGTCACAAAAGAGAAACGTCAGAAAACCACTTTTTTTAATCGTTTTTAGCGTACAAAACTTTTTAGGAGACGTCAAAACACTATTCACAGTTAATTTTAGAAAGGGGACCCCCAGGTGCACAAGTGCCCTATTCTATCCATCTACAGTTATCTATTTATAGAAAATAGACAAGACTTTGATCGCCAAACTAGTGGACTCTTATGATGGCTTGAAAGTACAGGAGGACGAGTTCATTTGTATGCTGAAGAAATTGGCTGGAATCCAGGATGTTGCTCCAACTGTAACTGACCCCAAAAATGAGTCCACCAAAAATGGTAATTTATTTTTTTCGAAAGTCTTATGCGTTAACTAGAGTACAGAATAGACCCAGCTAGCCCAAAATTTACTCTTTTCCGAGGGGCAAACGACCCCAAATCCGTGATTGTCGACCCTGAATAGGCACGGGAACAGTTGGATTTTCGAAAATTAGAATTTTTAGAGTTTTTTTTGAAAATATTTTAACAGAGGGGCGAATTGAGGGTTTGCACTAGACTTTTCAACGAGGTAAAAATCCCGAAAATTTGGAACATCCCGTTTTTCTCCGGACCACAGTTAATTCCCCAAAAATCCAGTTTTTAGTAAATTTTCTTAAAAATTTACATAAATTTTTGCTAAAAATTTATAATTTTTAATTTTCTCAAATCCTGTAGGGATTCATGCAGGGTTGGCAACAGTTAACTCGACGTTTTGACAAATTTTGACTTTATTTTTTGTTTTTATGTGTGTTTTTCCCCAAAATTTTGAGCATGTGACCCTGCAATTCAAAGCTTAGGATGGTGGCTACACAGTGGTATAAAATTTCGGTACTTATATTTGTTCTTCCTCTCTGTTATCGAAATTTAAAAACACTTGACCATTTAAGGTTTTATTAATGCAGCCGATAAATTGCTTGACCACTTTTTCCATCGAAAATTTTGACTTTTTTAGATTTTTTGAATTAGCTCGCCTTCGGCAGGCAACCTACTTCAATAGGAAGCTCCCTTTGGGGGCATGGTCCGGGCCAAGGGCTGACCCTTTATATATCAAGAAATATATATCTTCAAAATATATATCATATCTCTTGAAAAGAGCTGCTGCTTTGCAATGAAGGGGTATAAAAGATTAACATTAACATTGCAAGGCTGGGGAAAATATCACATTGCTGCTACTATTGTGAAATTTTGTTTTTTTGTTAGGCTTGGAACAACATGCAAATAATTTAACTGAATTTTTTATAAGCATTTTTACATTTATATTTTCAGTGGTTTTTTATTGGTTAAATTTCCTTGATATATAAAGTGTCAGCCTTGGCCCGACCATGTACTCCCCAAAGGGGCTTCCTTATTGAGTAGGTTGCTCTGGCCGAAGGCAGTGGTAGAAAATCTAAAAAAGTCAAAATTTTCGATGGAAAGTGGTTGGAAGCAACGTTTTTATCGGTTTTAGCGTGTAAGAATTGCCTAGAAATGGTTAAAACTGTTTTTGAAAAAAATTCGATATGTGGGGAGCCGTATAAGTACCAAAATTTCTTTATTCCGTTCACAAAAATTGATCCCTTTTGATAAAAACAATTTCGGGTCAGACTACCCCGAAGGGGGCGCAGGGGGCTTGGTCGGTTAGAGATGCGCTAAGGCCCCAGTATTCAATGCAGGCCCTTAGTATTCAATGCAAGGCCCCAGTATTCAATTGCAAGGCCCCAGTATTCAATGCAAGGCCCCAGTATTCAATGCAGGCCCCAGTATTCAATGCAAGGCCCCAGTATTCAATGCAAGGCCCCAGTATTCAATGCAAGGCCCCAGTATTCAATGCAAGGCCCCAGTATTCAATGCAAGGCCCCAGTATTCAATGCAAGGCCCCAGTATTCAATGCAAGGCCTCAGTATTCAATGCAAGGCCCCAGTATTCAATGCAAGGCCCCAGTATTCAATGCAAGGCCCCAGTATTCAATGCAAGGCCCCCATTCAATGCAAGGCCCGTGTATTCAATGCAAGGCCTCAGTATTCAATGCAAGGCCCCAGTATTCAATGCAAGGCCCCAGTATTCAATGGGGCCCTCAGTATTCAATGTAAAAAGGCCCCAGTATTCAATGCAAGGCCCCAGTATTCAATGCAAGGCCCCAGTATTCAATGCAAGGCCCCAGTATTCAAAACTATGTTCAACTTCTTTCATTTTAAAGAAAGTTTAGCTGTCATTGAGGCCATCCCAGGTACGAAAAACTCTGGGGCAAATAGGGCAAATAGTCGAAATTTCAAAATGCGCAAAACTCTTTTTTTTATTGACCAGATCCTGAAAATAATGTCTTTTTCGAACTCCTGAGGCGATTTTAGGTCGATATAAGGTGTTTGGGAACATTTAAAAAAAACTTGATTTGGGGGAAGGGGCAAGGGGGTATATGCAAGTAGCGCCGAAATTTTTATACCACTGTGTAGCCACTATCCTAGACTTTCAATTGCGGGGTCACATGCTCAAAATTTTGGGAAAACACATAAAAAAATAATAATTTAAGTTTTCAAAACGTCGAGTTAACTGTTGCCAACCCTAAGAATCCTGAATTGTGGAGCATTTTAGAATCTCGATCTCTTTTTCCGCAGCACCCAAAACTCCAAGTCTAGTTTTTGCCGTTCAATTATAGAAGTTTCAGTTTTATTGCTCTCCTCCTCAAATTTATAAAACTTTCAGACGCCGACGAAGATTTCGACTACGAGGAGGCGCACAAAACACTTGGAGAAGCAGAGAAAATGGCTGAGCAGGCCAGTGCTGCTGCCAGTATCAACCAACAGTTGCAGACCCAAATTGCTCTCAACCAGCAGAAAGTAAGTTGGTCGATAGTTTCCGACTGTGATAATCTCCATATGCCCTTCAGAAATCAGCCCTTGCCCACATTCACAACAACAAGAGCCAGCAAAAGGGTCACGAGGCCAGCAAGGCGCTGCAAGAAGTGGAATTTTCAAAGCTGAAATGTGAGTGTTTTTGATTGGGCGTTTTCGGTCTGGTAGTAGGCAGAGCTGTTAGTTAGCTGTTCAGATTTGAAAAAAAAAATCTGAACAAGCCATCGTGCTCCCCATGAAATTCTGCCTTCAGAGATGCAAAAGTCACGTTCGAGGATCACAGACCCCAAAAAGTTCGTAGTTCCCGGATAGATCCAGACACTTTTTCTGGCTCTAGTTCAGAATCTGTCCCATTTTTGCCTTGGTCCCCTGTTGTTTTTCGACAAATATGCCTTGGTCCCCCTGTTGTTTTTCGACAAATATGCCTTGGTCCCCCTGATGTTTTTTTCGACAAATATGCCTTGGTCCCCCTGTTGTTTTTCAACAAATATGCCTTGTCCCCCTGATGTTTTTCGACAAATATGCCTTGGTCCCCCTGATGTTTTTTCGACAAATATGCCTTGGTCCCCCTGATGTTTTTTCGACAAATATGCCTTGGTCCCCCTGTTGTTTTTTCAACAAATGTGCCTTGGTCCCCCTGTTGTTTTTCGACAAATATGCCTTGGTCCCCCTGTTTTTTTCAACAAATATGCCTTGGTCCCCTGTTGTTTTTCGACAAATATGCCTTGGTCCCCCTGATGTTTTTTCGACAAATATGCCTTGGTCCCCCTGTTGTTTTTCAACAAATATGCCTTGGTCCCCCTGTTGTTTTTTCGACAAATATGCCTTGGTCCCCCTGTTGTTTTTCAACAAATATGCCTTGGTCCCCCCTGTTGTTTTTTTCGACAAATATGCCTTGGTCCCCCTGTTGTTTTTTCGACAAATATGCCTTGGTCCCCCTGATGTTTTTTCGACAAATATGCCTGGTCCCCCTGATGTTTTTCGACAAATATGCCTTGGTCCCCCTGTTGTTTTTCAACAAATATGCCTTGGTCCCCCTGTTGTTTTTCAACAAATATGCCTTGGTCCCCTGTTGATTTTAATGTTTGAAAAAATGTTTCAAAATTATTAGTCTCCAAACATTAAAAAAATTAAAAAAATCAACAGGGGGGACCAAGGCAAAAATTGGGAACGGATTCTCCAGTAGTGCCCAAATAATTCTTTTTCAAGCACGGCAATTTTGTCGAAAAATTGTCTCAGCGATGTACGAAGCCAAGAGGTTGTCACTTGTACCGTAGGCAGGCCAGTCGTCACTTATGATTGTTGTCTTTGGCAGCACATGTTTGCGGACATGCTTGAATGTGTTATTCGTCATTTTCTGCAATAAAAATTTTCGAAAAAAAACAACAGGGGGGACCAAGGCGAAAATGGGACCGATTCTTAACTAGAGCCCTTTTCTTTATTCCAGATTTGAAATTTGCTACAATTGTAGTTTCCACCATACTCGGATTTTTTAAAGGGGCATGCTCACCTGTTGAAAATTTGTCTCAGCCAATTCAATTTTTTTTCCTAATCATTGAAGTTCTGCACGGATTTTTCAACTTAATTTCTAACAAAACAAGGCCTTGAATTTTTTTACCTTGATTTTCGAAGGCTTTTGCCAGTTTTGTTCTGACAGTCTGGTCCCAAATATCGCAAGGATTCCGATTTTGCCGATTGCTTTTCAAAAACTAAATGATTTTGCTTCTAAAAAAGCAGAACCTCGATATAACTACACCCTTTTTCGAAAATAGGGAGTCGGGATGTACACACCCACATAATATAGGCCCCAGTATTCTAAATTATGTTCAACATCTTCTTGTTCAAGCCCCCGAAGGGGGCGCAGGTGGCTTGGTCGGTTAGAGATGCGCGCATTCACTTACCTGAGACATAATTCCGAGCAAGACTCTTGATCAAAAATGCATTTAGAGGCTCTTTTTGTCCAGCCCCAGTGACCAAAACATGGTAAAACAGCCAAATGGTCGAAATTTCAAAATGCCCAAAACTCAATTTTTTATTGACCAGAACACAAAAATAATGTCTTTTGTGAACTCCTGAGGTGACATTAGGTTGATATAGGGTGTTTGGAAACACTTTAAAAAAATTTCATTTGGGGTGGGGGGGCGAGTATACTCCGGTAGGGTCCAAAAATGCATATAGAAACTCTTTTTGCCCACCCTCAGTCACCAAAACGGTGTAAAATACCAAATTGACCAAAAACCACAGGGAGACGAAGGCAGTCGATTTTTTTCTTCAAAAATGGCCTTCCCACACTTTTTTTTGCCGTTTCTATCGTTTTCACAGCCTAAAAAATACTCGGACCCTTTGAAAAAAAGCACTTTTGGCTCTGGCCAAATAGTTTACTCCTGCCAAAAACCATTTACCAACGTATCCTCTAGCAAGCTTTGTAGCCAAAAAGGCTCCAAGTTAACGTAATTAGCCAGCCCAGCAACCAGTAGTCCACTTGCCTTTCCCACAGCCCTTTCCTTGCGTTTAATTCTTCAAACCCCTCTTGCTGTTGTTTTTATAGCGATGAGGGACAAGTCTTGAATTAATTAACAATAATTGTGAGACAGCACAGCCCTCTGTGTGTGTGCTGCCTATGGCAGTGGTAGTTTTTACCCAGTAGCAGTAGCAGCTAGTATCTAGGCGTTTGTTAGATGAGTCAAATGGCTGGCGGCAGCAGTGTATATCCTTTTATGTATGGACTACAGGGTGGTTCGCATGGTTTCTCAAGTTGGATTTGGTGATTCATTTTTTTTGGTACAGTTGACGCTCTCTACAAGATACACCCCTAAAGTTCGTTCGCGCCTTAGGTCTTACACTTTTTTTAACCTGATTTCCAGAATGTTTTCTCAAATGTGATTCGTCAATGTAGTAGGAAACACGGCAAGGATTCTGATTTTACCGACGTTTTTAATATTTTCCATAAGACCGCACACTCACTACAAGATATCCATACGGAAAGTATTGCACATTCAAATCCTGTACTGCTCATTTGAACATTTTGTGGCCTGTTTAATCTGAGTCTACTTATGAAATAACTGAACTTTATTCAACAATAAACAAATCATTCAACAAAATAGCCCTTCGCATCAATAACTTTCCCATCTTTCTGGATTTTGCAATTCCTCAGCAAAGAAATTCGCTGGCTTTGACTCGAACGCTTGCAAATCCGCTTTCACTTGTTCAACGTTGTTTTTCTGTGATAGTTTTGCATTGACAAGAACAGGTGAAAATCCGAAGGAGCCAAATCTGGAGAATAAGGCGGGTGAGAATCTATCCAAGATCAGCGATCTTGTCCTTGGTCAGTCGAATTTACAGTTGTTGAAAGACAGTTGTTGAATAAAGTTCAGTTATTTCCATAGAGTAGACTCAGGGGATTGCCACAAAATGTTAACAAATGAGCGAGATACATTTGAAATGTGTAACAACCTGATACACCTAAATCTTAAAAAGGTGTATCTTATAGAGAGCGTCGCGGATCTTACTGGCAAAACTATTGTCGATTGCAAAAACGATCGGTAAAATCCCAATCCTTGCGATATTTCCGACTAAATTGACGAATCACATTTGGGAAAACATTTCGGAAATCAGGTTAAAAAAAGTGTCGGACCCAAGGCGGGAACGAACTTTGGGGGTGTATCTTATAGAGAGCGTCGACTGTAAACTGTAAGATTATTTGGCGCCAACTCAAAAAATACCATAAAAATTTAGACTAAAAATTGGACATTACTAGGGACCAAATTTTTGGAAAAATTTGTTCTGTTCAAAGACCTTTTCCTCCAACTTTTGAAAATCTCATTCAGTCAGTTGATAGCGTGTAAGAAGGCTGAGATCCTGGGCTACACGCTGGTCAAAAAAAAATTGAAAGGTAATAAGAAAACCCCGACAAATTTCAAATTTATGGCAGGAAAAGTGCCATTTCAGGGTCGAAAAGTATTTCAACCATTAATTTTGGTGGTATTTAATTTTGCCCGCTAATTTCTGAAAAATGCCTGCTAATTTCTGAAAAATGCCTGCTAATTTTTATTTTGCATTTTTATTTTTTTAAATGATTACACTATCACGTAGCTCTGTGTTTCCAGTTTCTACCGAAAGCATCGTTTAATTCATCATGTTTGCAAGGTGTAGCACAAAAAAGGTAAAAGTATGAAGTAGGTCAAAAAAATGGTTGCAGTTTCAAATCCCGCCTTTACGCAGAGTGCTCGGATGGAGGAGATAACATCATATTCGTGTTTCTCGACCCCGATTTCATGAGAAAGCCGTCTGTTTTTTGAATTCTGAGCAGAAAATTTTTTTTCGATCGAGAGGGTATTATGGCTTTTTTAGTCAAAAGTTCATAATTCAAATTGGCGCCTTTTGAATTTTGTGAGTGTATTTGAGCCGAAAAAGTTAGACAAGAGACTGTGAAATTTGAACTGCAAGATTTGCGCGACGCAAGGTTTGCGCTTCATCTTTGATTTTCTTAGTTTTGAAGGCTTTTGCCAGTTCTGTCAGTCTGGTCTAAAAAGTCGCAAGGATTCTGATTTTGCTTTGTTTTTGAAAAACCCTGCAGTTTTACCCATTAAAAATCTTGCGTCACTAATCTTGCGGTGCAAAAAATGCAACGCAAATCTTGCAGTTCAAATCTCATAGTCTCTTGCCCTAAATAACCGCCCCTCCAAATAACCCCCTCAGGTCAAAAACGTTTTTGTCTTGGAAGGAATTAGGCTTAGGGCAGGCCAGCGCACGTTAGGACAGGCTCATTTCCTTTCAAGACAAAATTTTTTGATCTAAAGGGGGTTATTTGAGGGGTCACGTCTAGAGTTTGGATATTCGCGCGAATATTGAAATGGCCGCAAATATTCGCGCGAATATTGGGAGTGTTCGCGAATATTGTCTTACTACTTTTACAAACTGTGCTACAGTCAACTATCCCAATACAGCAGCGAACTTAACTGTACTTTTTAAAAAGATTCGTAATTTTTTCGGGACCCCAAATATATTTTATTTTTGAAATTTTTAGTCAAAATCTTTTTTTTCGCTTCGAAATAACAATAAGCACTGTATAAAATGGCATTTTTGACGAAAAATGACCAAATGTACTTTTTTTCAAAATTTTGAGTTATGTACCCTCCAATACAGTCAACTCTCAGTCAACAATACAGTTAACCATCACAATACAGGTAACTCTTAGTCAATACAGTTGTTTGAATGTTCGCACTGCGAATATTGCTCCCGAATATTCGGATGGGACAACCCTAGTCAAGTCGTTTCATCCATATCCCTCACTGTTAAATTTGTGCCAAGATAGTTCTTTTTCAGGCGGGAAAGGATACTTTGTGTATTTACTTGACAAATTTTTCGACCTGTGGCACTAGATGAATGAAATATTATCGCTATCTCCAATAAAAAAAGTTTCTTTTCAGACGAAAAGTTAAAAGCGTGTGCTTTTCGACGTCAACCCCCAAATAACCTCCCTTAGATCAAAAAATTTTTTGTCTTGGAAGGAAATGAGCCCGTCCTGACGTGTGCTGGCCTACCCTTAGCCTAAGACTAATTCCTCCCAAGACAAAAAAGTTTTTGACCTGAGGGGGTTGTTTGAGGGGGGTTATTTAGAGGGGTTGGGGTGTTGTTTGGGAATTTTCACCGTGCCTTTCACCAGATTAATTAGGGCATGAGCATTCTAGAATGCCTCAAATGGGCTATAGACACCCTGTATGCATGTGGCTACACTTGGACTAGCCAGCCTTTTCATCATCATCATTTGCGCCTATTTTTAGCAGTTGCGCTAGATGAAGTAGCCAAGAAAAAAGAGTCCTCATCATTATTTTTTTTAATTTACCAACAGCAGTAGTCGTAGTTGTCAGAAAAAAGAGTATCTATATATTGAGTTCAGCGGGTGCGTAGTATTAGAAGCAAGTGGAGGGTGTGCCCGGACTTTAATTGCTTGTATAGTCTCTGCTTCAAATGATAGGTCATAGATTTTTGCAGGACTGTGCTGATAAAAAATAGACTGGCGAGTAACCAAAAGTTTTGTGTATTCTTTTTAAAAAGATAAAAATTGTCTTTTTGTTCAAATTTATTATGTGGATCACAAAGTTTTGAGTTATGACCAAGGAATGAGAATTTATAGTTAACTAGAAACTTTTTTTTTAAAATACATTAAGGTTGGGATATTTTCCGGAAAATATCTTTCGAGGAAATTTTTCAGAAAATTACTTAAAACCGGAAAATATCTGTTTTGTAGGAAACACTTACGAAATATTTTGAATACTTAACATTTTTAATACTAAAGACAGTTTGGCGTGAAATACTTGCAAAATCAAATCTCTGACACCGGATTCAGGTTCAGAATGATTGATTTACTTGACAAACTGTTTTTTAAGTAGAAAGTTTGATTGTAATCCAAATAGACGGCAAACATTTGTCATGAATATTTAGGTTGTTACACAGTTAACTCGATTTTTCAAAAAAAAATTTGACCTTATTTCTTGTTTTTATGATATTTTTTCTCTAAAATTTTGAGCAGGTATCCACACGTTTGAAAGCCTAGAATGTTGGCTACCCAATGGTATAAACATTTCTTGGTTTAGTTCACAAAAATGTGTATGTTTTATTACAAACACTTTCGAATTATTTTCGAACTACCGTATTTCCTCTAATAGAGCCACCCCCCTCTAATTCAAAATCGTGTTCTTGGCATTGCGTTTAACCCACTTTTAAAGATTCATCTCAGGCAAGTTACCACCCGTTTTGTAGTCAGTGAGATGAGCTACAGAATGAGTGGTAACTTGCCTGAGATGAATATTTAAAAAGTGGGTTAAAAACGCAATGCCAAAAACACGATTTTGAATCAGAGGGGGGTGGCTCTATTAAAGGAAATACGGTATTTCGAATTAAAAGTTCGAAAACGTTTGTAATAAAATAAATACATTTTTGTGAACTAAACCAAGAAATGTTTATACCATTGGGTAGCCAACATTCTAGGCTTTCAAACGTGGGTGACCTGCTCAAAATGTTAGAGAAAAAATAGCATAAAAACAAGAAATAAGGTCAAATTTGAAAATCGAGTTAACTGTGTAACACCCTAACATTGGTCCAGCCAAAAAATCCTAATTTATCACGATTCCAAAAAAAACTTGCAATCCCTCGACAAGTAGCTCATTTCCAAAAATGTGCTATTTTCGACCAAGTCAACCTCCAAAATAGACTCTTTTTTGCAGCTCAAACCAGATTTTTGGTGTTTCATGCAGGGTGTCGTTTAGCAATGTTTCTAAATTTGCCAGCAAATCTGTGACTTTTAATTTGGACATAGTGCAGCAGGTGACGTTGCATCACAATCTCCTAGGGTCTAAGTGGTGCTGTAATCTCCAGTGGTTTCTAAGACAACCCCCTCATCACTAATAAGGGGGGGGGGGTGTGAAAATGTTTCGTCTTGGAAGTTTTTTATATAAGAGGCTTGAGTCAACTGTGAGAGTGTGTGCCACTAACAACAACTTTACTTTTGCGCACTTCACTAAACTAATTGTGGGAGTAGTGGTGGTGCCAGGTTACTTGGTTCTATTCTAAGCTATGGCTGTATGATTTTGGATTCTACTCAAGTTTTCTAGTTTTTACAGTAGTCAAATTTTACCCACCAATGTTATTATTATAGTTCTAATTGTTGTTGTTAGGGGTTAGTTGGCTGAGAAAATTGTGGGTAAATGGTGGGCAAATCAAGTTCTTAATTGAGCCAACTATATAAGTGGGTGCTTGGGTTTGGAAAGTAGGAAGTCCGTTTTTAGAAAGTTGGACTTGTATATTAGTTTGATAGCTAGTTGTGGTGTTGCGATTGTGCATCGTCGGTAAATTCATCCCCAAGAATTATTTATTACTTGTTTCGCAGCACTGATTTCTTTTTTAATTTGTTAAGTTTAGGGACAAGAAAGAAACTTTATCTACAAAATTCAATTTTTAACTCAAATATTTGAATGAACTAGCGAAGACATTACTGCTGTAGAAACACGTAAGACTAGGATTATCAGGGGTAGTATTATTTCGAACCGACGACTAATTGCTGGGTTTGTGAGCACCTTTTCAAGAGGTTGCAAAGTCTTTTTGCGTTTCAGACATTTTTTTTCAACTGTTTTGTAGATTTTGCCTTTCTGCGTAAAGCTGTTGGAAAAAATATCTGAAACGCAAAAAATGAAGATTTTACAGCCTGTTGAAAAAGTGCTCACTAACCCAGCATTTAGTCGTCGGTTCGAAATAAGACTACCCCCCACAACCCTACTTCCGGTATGAGTTCTGAAACCCGTTTATCAATTTTGGATTCATTATTCACAGGTTTGTTGATCAAATGTCCCGTGCGAGTTTGACATACACGCAAATTTTTCTATTACAAATACCCGAATTTTATATAGCCGGGTATTTTGTCGGGTATTTACCGGTAAATACCCGGGTAAATACCCATTCACCAACCCTAGAATATAACCCTGTGGTGTCGAAAATTTGAAATTTAAAACCCATTAAACAATTTCCTTCGGAATTTTATAATAAAAAATAGAATTAATCGATTCGATATAAATCCGAAAAATTCTAGGAAAAAATAGTTTTTTTGTGCCACATTTCAACTTTTTGGGGGAATATATGAGCTCTTTTGCAAACCAAGTCATAATGTGACATTTTTAATTACGAAAACCATCAAAGAATTTCACCCTGATTCGAATTGATCGTTTGCAACTTATAATGGGCACGATCCTGGCGGCGGACCGGGACGTGCCTAAAAAGCTCCGGCCCGGTTAGGCCTGGGTTAACTTACAGAAAATTGAAAATTTCACTATTTTAAAGGAATTTTTTTACCTTTTAACGATTTTTTTGCATCCAAGCGCCCATTTATCACACATTTATTGCGCATATTAATATAAATTTATACATCTTAAAAGGATGCTTTCAAAGTGTTAAGTGAGTGTGCAATAAATAATGAATGGAAAGCACTTCTTGTAAACAAATGTAAGGAAGTCACCGAAGTATCTTTCATACGAAAAAAATTCTTGAAAAAAACCTTGAAAATTTGGTAGAAAAAATTTGAGAATTTCGAATGAGAAAAATCTTTGGCTTTTTCCGGGCCGGGCCTAACCCTTGTGGCCTAACCCTCAAATCAAGGCCCGTGCCCAGCCCTGACTCATAAATTAACTTATTTAACATTACCCAGTCCCCGTGGGTGGGGATTCTGAACGCAAGCCGTTTTTTTGGTCTGTCTTACCGTTTTTTTTCTAATAGACGGTATTCTGGTGTTATATACTCCCATGAAAATTTCGATTTTTTGAGTTTCCGGGGGACATTACTTCGATTACTTCAAAAATATTTTTAATTACTTTTTGTTTCAATTTACAACTATTTAAAATTTTGGCGCTACCGAGTATACCCCCAAATGAAATTTTTTTGAACTTTTTCAAAACACCATTTTAACCATTTTTAAGCATTTCCTACATGCTGAACACGATAAAAAGGTGTTTTCACCTACTTTTTTCTATAAAAAGTCGATTTTTTTAAAATCTTGAACTTTGGTACTTTTAGTTGATTTCTGTTTATCATAACTTAGTAAATCAGATGTTGAGGGTACCTTGGCCCCAAAAAGATGGAATTTGAACATAGTTTTGTTAACTGGGGCCTACCGCATAAAGAAACTCTGGTATGCATACATTTTTTATGCATCCAGAGTCACTTTCGAGTGATTTGCGTCTAAGGTATGTGGGTGTGCACATTTCAACTCCAAACCCCCTTTATGCATCCAGAGTCACTTTCGAGTGACTTGTGTCTAAGGTATGTGGGTGTGCACATCTCAACTCCAAACCCCTTTATGCATCCAGAGTCACTTTCGAGTGACTTGTGTCTAAGGTATGTGGGTGTGCACATCTCAACTCCAAACCCCCTTTATGCATCCAGAGTCACTTTCGAGTGACTTGTGTCTAAGGTATGTGGGTGTGCACATCTTAACTCCAAACCCCCTTTATGCATCCAGAGTCACTTTCGAGTGACTTGTGTCTAAGGTATGTGGATGTGCGCATCTCAACTCCAAACCCCCTTTATGCATCCAGAGTCACTTTCGAGTGACTTGTGTCTAAGGTATGTGGGTGTGCACATCTTAACTCCAAACCCCCTTTATGCATCCAGAGTCACTTTCGAGTGACTTGTGTCTAAGGTATGTGGGTGTGCGCATCTCAACTCCAAACCCCCTTTATGCATCCAGAGTCACTTCTGAGTGATTTGTGTCCAAGCTATGTGGATGTGCGAATCTCAACTCCAAGCCCCCTTTATACATCCAGATTCACTTTTGAGTGATTTGTGTCCAAGCTATGTGGATGTGCGAATCTCAACTACAAGCCCCCTTCGGTCAATTAATATTATTTGACCGGTCGATAAAAAATCGATCAATTGTTACCCACTATTCGCAAACTGTGCTGCAGTCAGCTCTCCCAACAGTCAGCTCTCCCAACAGTCAACTCTTCCAACAGTCAACTCTCTCAATACAGTCAACTCTCCCAACAGTCAACTCTCTCAATACAGTCAACTCTTCCAACAGTCAACTCTCTCAATACAGTCAACTCTCCCAACAGTCAACTCTCTCAATACAGTCAACTCTCCCAACAGTCAACTCTCTCAATACAGTCAACTCTCTCAATACAGTCAACTCTCTCAATACAGTCAACTCTCTCAATACAGTCAACTCTCTCAAAAATAAGCGCCCAGGGGCTCTTATTAGAGGAAATACGGTGGTCTGTCTTGTTCCGATATTGCACTTTCCCTGCCCCCAGACTCTTTTATCCAATTTTTTGTTCGCCTAGAAAGCCTTCATCCATGCAGCCAGCTAGCGTGTCCAGAGCACTTCTCCACTTATTGTCCTTCTCCTTCGTTAACAACTTGGCTCATGCCCCAACAAGGGGATTAGTGTCTCTTTTTTGCCCCCTTACACCCATCCCCAGGCGAAGGAAGAGCCATGCCAAAGGCCAGACATCCCCCTGCGCAATCAACTATGGGGGACTGCCTCCGCCCAGACAACAACAGCTATTTTCGCCAAACTATTTACCACACTTTACCCGACCTAGTAGCTACTGCTACTAAAGTTAGGGGGGCAGCTGCTTTAGCCTGGTTACCACCACCAGCAGCTGCCATGGAGAAATTTATTTATTTATCTAAGTAATACTACTGCTGCTGCCACCACCACTTCCTCTCTTTTATCATTATTATTAGTGGCTGGGTGGGGGGTGTGTGTGTGCAGGTATTAGTAGGCTATTAGTAGTGGTTGTGCTGGTTGGCTTTGCTTTGCTTGAATTGCCAGGTGCTGGTTTGGGGTTTGACTTTAAGAGTGGTTGCTGGTTTTAGAAGCTAGTACTGATTGCTTAGATCAATCATAGATATTCGGGTTTGGTTTGTTTTGTTGGTTTTGGGGTTGCAAGGACATGTGTGTTTGGGATGGGTTGCAGAAAGTTGGGATTGATTTTGAAAATTGCGCAGTGAAAATATTTGGGGTGATATTTGAAGATAAAGTGGGCTCTCAGGAATTTGGCATTTTTTTGTGGGATTGTAAAATAAGGCTTGTGGTGGCTGTATTATAAGAAAAATGTTGCCAGTTTGCTGAAAAGTGTGTAAAGATAGAGCGAAAAATCTGCTACATTTTACAGGGTGGCGCAACTTTCTTGATCATTTCAAAATGGCTGTAACTTTTTTGTTAGTCAATATTCCGGAGATATCTTTTTTTTTGTTAGATTCCTGTGATTGGGACCTTTTGTTTGATGCTATGTTTGGGTATAGAAAGGACTGCTTCGTTGTTAAAAAATGTGTGTAAAGACAAAAATGGGTTTTTCCCAGCAGAAAAGGCTTTATGCGTAGTGTAGTATACGAGAACTGCATCCATTCCCGAGTCTACCTGGAATTCTGTCGCCACTTCAATTTGATAGGTTCTGCTTACTGCAACGTTCCGAACAACACTCAAATTTTAAAGTGACACTGAAAACTTTTTGAGCATGGATATGGAAAAAATACGAACCCCAAGAAAAAAACAAGGTTGACTTTCGATTTTCCACATCACTTTAGGGTTGGCAAGGGTAGTGTTAATACGACTTGCCGGCTAGTTTGATAGGTTAGGGAGTTGCTGGGTTTCACGACACTTTTTCAACAGGCTGTAAAATCACCGTTTTCAGCATTTCAGAATTTTTTTTTTGAACTTTTATACGCAGAACGGCAAAATCTACAAAACAGTTCGAAAAGAATTTCTAAAATGTCGAAAATAAAGATTTTACAGCTTGTTATAAAAGTGCTCTC
The DNA here is from genome assembly GCA_029231635.1 of Ditylenchus weischeri. Classification (NCBI taxonomy): domain Eukaryota; kingdom Metazoa; phylum Nematoda; class Chromadorea; order Rhabditida; family Anguinidae; genus Ditylenchus; species Ditylenchus weischeri. The sequence continues at coordinate 236,234 of JAMRYI010000180.1, read as the reverse complement.
AAACCCAGCAACTAGTCGGCAAGTCGTTTTAAGACTACCCTTGCCAACCCTACACAGGAATCTCTTGAAAAGAAGATGTCTCTGGAATATTGACGAATAAAAGAGTTACAGCCAGTTTGAAATGATCAAAAAAGTTGCACCACCCTGTAGATTAAATTTAGGCTGACACTAGGACAGTTTCTGTCGATTTTTTTGAATTTTTTCCATTAAAATTAAATAATTTTTATTGGATTTTTTCGTGGATCAAAGTTAATAACTCCCGGCAAATCCGTCAATTTTCCGGGCAAATTTGTAAAAGTCTTTATTTTTGATGTCCTTTTTTAATTTTTTTAACAAGCGTGTAGCCCAGAATCTCGGCTTTCTTACAAGGCTCTCGGCTTTCTTACTTTTTGATGTCCTTTTTTTAATTTTTTTAACAAGCGTGTAGCCCAGAATCTCGGCTTTCTTACAACCATTAATTCACCAGATCAGGTTTCAAAAATTTGGAGAAAAAGGTTTTTGAATAAAGCAAATTTTTTCGAAAATTTAGTCCATTTAGAGTCTTTTTCCGCCACTTTTTGAATTTTTATCTGGTCAGTTAATAGCTGGTAAGAAAGCTAAGATCCTGGGCTGCACGCTTATTAAAAAAAATTGAAAAATTTATTAGAAAACCGTCAAAAATATAGACTTTTACAAATTTGCCGGGAAAATTCATTAATTAAGCTGACCCATAAGAGATCCCAGTGGTTAGGTCCATAAAATCGCGGTGCCAGACAAAATTTAGGTAGAGAAATTCCGTCGGAAATATGTTGCACGACGTTTTTCTGTCTTTAAAGAAAAAAAGCTGCTCGAAGGCGAAAAATTTTCACAAAAACTTGCGGTTTTCGAAAATCTACATATAATTTGGGCTGACCTGTATTTATGTGACTGTGCGTGACTTTTTGGAAAAAATATATGCTTTTCATATAATTTTTGCCTATTTTCAGTAGCCAGTGAGTCAGAGAGCGTCGACAGAAAGCAGCGACAGTTGGAGCGATTGCGCAAAGAGGCTGCTAAGAGGGGATATATTGGCAAGACAGGTGACCAGCACAATAAAAGTGACAAAAAGCGGGTGGAGGAGTTGCTCGTCAAACCAGTGGTCAGTTATTTTAGCGAAAAAACTTGCTAATACCAACTTGTTAATCCAGCCAATTCAGGTTGTGTCAGCCGAAAAATTAGGTTCCGTGAGGGTTCCTCCAATTCCAGAAGTAGCGGCCAAAGAAAAAGATTTGGTGGACAAGGCGGCTGACACAGTTGAGCACAGTAAAGACTTGAAAAAGTAGGATTTTATAGCTATTAAAAAGAGAATGGACAAATGATTTTGTAGGGATGAATTCCACGCCCGCATATCGGAGCGCTTCGCCGCCTTTGAGGCCAGAAAACAGCGGATGCGTCAGTTGCGATCTCGTCTGAACCAGTTTGAGGAGCTGAAAATGGATGATGCCTACGGGCAGGCTATAGACAGACTACAGTAAGTTCGGCTCTAATTCTAGTCAAGTCTTGGTCTTAAATAAATATAAATTATAAGTTTACCAGCCGATGAGATTCATTATCACAATTTTATTAGGACGAAATTGTTCAGGGGCTCCAAATAAGGTTGGCAAGGGTGGTCTTAAAACGACTTGCTGACTAGTTGCTGGGTTTCACAGTACTTTTTCAACAGGCTGTAAAATCACCATTTTTAGCATTTCAGAGTTTTTTTTTGAACTTTTATATGCAGAACGGCGTTCGTAAATTCAGAAAAAATTGGTGATATCTGCTTCTCATTCCCAACGACGTTGAGTTGTCTTACGTTAATGGGGGGTTTCAAGTTTTCGATTTATGAAAAATTAAGCAAAATTTTTTAATAGGTTGCAGAAAAAGTAATGAACAATCGCAACAAAATTGTATGATGGGTTCCAAAATCTCAATTTTTGAATATGTAACACAATTTTTTCTACATAATTGCAAAAGTTGACATTGGTAGATCATATATATTTTTTTCTGCCGGATAATCCCGATCAATCGACCGATAGTAGCTCTGAATATTTCTGTCTTGGAAAGCTCAGACGCGAACCACAACCTGGGCCTTTTTGCGCCAGAAGTATTAAAATAGAGTCTTGAAAATTTTTCAAATCTCGAATTTTCTTCTGATATTTGAATTTTGAAACCCATCAAACAATTATAATTAATTATTATGAATTAATTTTTTTTCTATTCATGCGGGAAGTGCCAACGTTTAGCTTTTTAGGGTTTCTTTAAGTAATATTATCGTGGAAAATGGGTACTTTTGTAGAAATAAAAAAAAATTAGAAAAAGTACCACGAAGTAAACAAGACTGGTTTATAGTTGAAAACCTACTTTTTACCATATTTACTTGGCACTCTTTTAAAAATCGTTTTTTTAGAAACTTAACTTCAATGCGCAAACAGTTGGAAAGTATGCAGGCTGCTCAAACCCCGCCATCGAGTGAATCATTCAAAGCACTAGGGGAGGAAGTAAATCAACTGACTGGAGCATCTTCTTCTACGCCGTCTTCTCGGGAGAAGTCGAATGTGAATGAGTTACACTCATCCAAAAAATCTTCTCAGGAGCTGGACTCAGCGGAGGATGGGTCTATAACCACTGATGAGGTTAGATTTTTTACTCAAGCTGTTTTCTTGGTTTAGCCTGAATATGTAACCCAATTTTTTCTACATAATTGCAAAAGTTGACATTGGTAGATCATATACATCTTTTTCTGCCGGATAGTCAAGATCAATCGACCGATAGTAACTATGAATATTTCTGGCTTGGAAAGCATATACGCCAACCACAACCTGGGCCTCTTTGCGCCAGAAGTATTAAAATAGAGTCAGGTTCTAGTGCAGAATCGTTGTCCAAATCAAGCTTTGATTTCCCCTGTTTTTTTTCTTGAAACACATCTTGGCCACCCCATAAGCATGATAAACAGGGAGGACCAAGGCATTTTTCAAGAAAAAACAACAGGGGGATCAAGGCATACCGTATTCACTTTAATAAAGGGGCACCCCTTTGTTCAAAATCGTGTTCTTGGCATCGTGATTTTGACCCAATTTTTAAAGACTTCTCTCAGGCAAGTTACCACTGACTTTGTAGCCAGTGAAATGAGCTACAAAATAAGAGGTAACTTGCTTGAGAGAAGTCTGTCTGCTTATTAGAGTGAATACGGTATTTTGGACAAAGAAGAACCGTCTTGAAAATTTCTCGAATCTCGAATTTTCTTCTGATATATGAATTTTGAAACCCATCAAACAATTTTGGATAAAATATCATGAATAAAAAAAATTTGAAATCTGGCTGAAATGTGCAAGATCCGGTTGCCTCCCGTGTTATGTTGGCCAAAACCCGATTGCCTGAAACAAAGGATTGGCCAAAGTCCGGCTGTCGGAACGCCAAGGCTGGTTTAAAAAAAAGGGCAAAGCTCTTCATTGCCGCTAAACGACTTTATTTGCTGCTAAAAAGCACGTTTTGGTCGTCTATTAAGTCTTGCATTAACAAGACCTTTTGGTTAGACACGTGAATAGGTTTCAAAATACTCAGCTCATAATAATTAATAATTTACCATATATAAATATATAAACCATATATAAACATATATAAATTTTGTATATAAATTTCGAAACTTTGCGAGTGTTGCTAACGCAATGCTTACTCAACTGCCCAACATTAGCTAAAACAGGTTATTAGAAATTAGTGAAAATTGTTTCATGGGTTTCACAACTGAAATATTCAATTGTGAAACCCATCAAACAATTTCCGCTAAATATAAATCCTTTTAGCGACGCAGATGGCCGTTTGGCTGCGTAAAGAGCTTTTCAGCAGCAAAATAAAGTCGTTTAGCGGTAATAGAGGAAATTTGCGCAAACAAGATTGCCAAAAACTGAATTTGTCCTGAGATGAAGTTTGGCCAAAGTTTGAGCCCCCCACTCACCTGAGCCCCACCAGTCAAATCTAGAGATGATGGCTTGACCTTTTCGGGACGGGACGGGTCAGAATTCAAATTTAAAAATTTCGGGACGGGACAGGTGCCAAAAAATTTCCGGGCGGGATTCCGGGACGGGACGATTCTCTAAAATTAACGGGACGGGACGGAATTGTCCCGTCCCGTCATCATCTCTACTCAAATCAGCTTAGGGGAACAAGGCAAATTTTTTTCGAAAATTTTTGACTGCACTATTTTTTCATCTGAAGCCTCAAAAAATATTTTTCAATCATGTTTATACAAAAAAACTATTGGTATAAAAAATTTTCGAAGAAAATTTGCCTTGGTCCCCCAAGCTGATTTGACTGGGGGAGGCTCAGGTTCAATTTAGCCAAAAAACGATTGGCCAACTCTCCTCTCACCAAATTTTTTCTCAAAATTTTTTTGTAAGAAGCATACCAATTAGTCAATTTTTACAATTTTTGTTTGCAATTCTACTCTTTCACTTCTATCATGCTTGCCTTCTCTAAAATGCCTTGCACACACTTAGCTTATGTTATATTAGCTTATCAGCCAAGTTCGCCAGTCCTTCAACGCCATATTCCCCGCACTCCACCCAGCCAGTGCACCTCCCTCCACCTACACTTCTGAAATCGCTGCATCAAGTGAGAGGATCGCCCCACTGACCACTGAATCACCACTGGAAAGTAGGCTTAGGAGCATTGAAAGCATGCTGCACAACCACACGGACCAGCTGAACTGGATTGGGGACCAGGTAAATTGAGTGTGTCATGTGTTCTGTGTCAGATGTTCAGTACATGTCCAACTAAGTACTGTATGAATATAATTTAAAAAAAACCTGTTTGCTGGGTCATGAGTCGATTTTTGGTTAAAAAAAATTTTCACACAAAAACCCGTTTGAGTCCGTCCTAACCTACGCTGGCCTACTCTAAGCCTAAGGCTTAGCCTAGGTTAAAATAAATTTAAGCACAAAAATTTAATTATTGGTATCACAAAATCGTGAACTATAGTCGAACTTGGCTAACCCATCACTTCAGTAACACGTCACCCCCGCTAACACGTCACTTCAAAAAAATTTGGTTGGCCGAGAAAGAAATTCCGCTAATCTTAGGCCCATTTACCCGCCACCTCGGTAACCTGTCACCCCCGCTAACCCGTCACTTCAAAAAAATTTGGTTGGCCGAGAAAGAAATTCCGCTAATCTTAGGCCCATTTACCCGTCACCTCGGTAACCCGTCACTCCTGTTAACCTGTCACCTTCCGTCCACAATCAACAAAGAAAATTACCCGTGATAAGCGGATATTGAGGAAAAGTTTTCAAATTTCCGCCAATTTTTTTTAACCTTTTGTGTTTCATCACAGCGACACCTTGGATGAGGTCTTTTATCAAGAGCAAAGGAAGTGGCAGAAGCAAAGTAGGATCAAGGACTTCTTCCCTACTGTTTAGCGTCTGATTTGGATGGTTGATAGTTGCTCGAATAAACGATTCTTATCAATACTTGCTCTTTGTAATGCTACACCCTTGGTAACCCGTCACCCTGGCTAACTTGTCACCTCAAGTTGGTCCCCAGGGGTGGCGGGTTAGCCAGGTTCGACTGTAAATGGAAAAAGTTAAAAATGTAATAAAAAACACCTAAATGGCAATTTGGGCATCTACTAGCTAGCTTTTATGAAATTTTTAATTTTACCGTACAAGTTGACACTTTTTTCAAATTAGTGAGTGGTCAAAGTTCTGGGCTTTCATCTTTGCTATCATAGAAAAAAAAGTACCAACTCGTAAAAGCTGAAATTCAAAAAACATTCAAAAAACAGTGGCCAAGTTCCAAATCATCAGCACGATTCTCAATGTTCCGCCTGCTAAAATAAATTATAAAACTGCAACTGAAAAATTTGTGCTGGATTTTTTATAAATATAATTTTGAAAACTATCAAAGTGTCAAGCCATAAAGTCTTTTTAACGCAGGATTTTCTAGATCAGTCATTATGATCTTGCTTTGACTTTCTTAACAACTCAGCATCTCGAGACTCAGGTTATGAATACAGTCAACTCTCGATTTAACGAACCCCCAATAGTTCGTTTCCACCTAGGGTCCGACACTTTTTTTAGCTTTATTTTCGAAGGCTTTTGATAGTTATCTTTGGTTAGTCTAGTTTGAACTATCGCAAGGATTTCGGTCTTGCCAGTCGTTTTTGCAAATAAGAACAGTCTTACCGAAAGTCCCGCGCCTCTCGATTTAACGAAGCTTTTTCTTTGAAAATAAGGGTTCGTTAAATCGAGAGGCGCGGGTCTTTTCGGCAAAACTGTTGGAATTCACAAAAATGATCGGCAAAATCAGAATCCTTGCGATATTTCGGACTAGACTAAGCTAAGACAACTGGCAAAAGCCTTCAAAAATTAAGCTAAAAAAAGTGTCGGACCCTAGGTGGGAACGAACTTTTGGGGGTTCGTTAAATCGAGAGTTGACTGTACCTTATTTTCTCTAATAAACGCCCCACCCCCTGATTCAAAATCGTTCTTGCATTGGTTCATTTTTGATCATTTTCAGGAGCACACCATTTTGTAGCTAAAGAGATGAGCTACAAAATGGGTGGTAACTTGCCTGAGAGAAGTGATCAAAAAGTGGGCCAAAAACACAATGCCAAAAGCACGATTTTGAATCAGGGGATGGGGGTGCGTTAATTAGAAGAAATACAGTAATAGGGGGAGCGAGGGACTTGAGAGTTTCGGATGCGCACACCCACATACCTTAGACATGATTCCGAGAAGTACTCTTGATTATAAAATACATGTCCAATCTCTTTTTGCCACGGCCCAATTTAAAAACATAGTAAGACAGTCGAAAATTGTCGAAAGAATAGCCTAAAAAGTGGCCTTCTATTATTCCCTTCGCCACCCAATACAGCCCATAATCCCTTAAAAATTGCTTTTTGGTCCATTTAAAGCAAAATTATCACTCAAAAATGGCTTTAAGACACTCCTAAAAAGTAACTTTTGGGGAGGGGGGAAGTATAGGTATATCATAGTAGCGTTAAATATTTTGTCGTAAACCAACTCTTTTCTGCCAGTACTCCCACCAATCTCTATTACTTTTATTACCTTTATACGTCAGTCAGCCATCCGGGCAGCAGCATATATCCACACACAAACATATATAACTGGGCGGAACAAAACCAATAAGAACCCAACCAACTGTTGTTCATCTGGCCTGCTAAATTGATCTGCTTTGGTCGGCCTATGGCGCCTGTGTGCCTCTCTAACCTGAGTGATCATCATCCTGGATGGGTTTCTGTTGTTTCTTCCCCTCAAATTCCTGAGCTCCTTTGGGGCAGTAAAATGGCCGAAATTTCAGTGACAGGAACGGAGGCCAGAGTAAAAGCAACAACTGCTGGATGGACTAGTAGTAGTATAGGCTATTCCTCTAAATTGACAAGGTGAGCAACGTCTGTTGTTTTGCTGGGGAACACATCACTTTTTCTGATCATTTGGATGAGGTGTGCAGTCAGTGTAGCTAGCTAGAGCTCAAGTTATTTGCCAAATGACCGTTTCTGCTATTCAGTTTGATCTGTTTAAATTTTGCAGCTGGAAATGGTGCTTGCTGATGAAAAATTATTGAGAAGTGAAAACTTTGGTGTGTTAACGTTTCCGGTTTTTTTTTCGAATGAAAATAACCGAACGGTAAAGTGATTTGAAAAATTTGGTCCCCCTGTTGTTTTCAAAGCGCCAATAAGCAAGGTTTCGAAACAACAGGGGGGACCAAGGCAATTTTTTTCTCAAAAAATCACTTTTTTGCCGTTCCGGTATTTCTTCGATTGAAAAACAAACCGGAAACGTCCCTTTACCAAAACTTTTTCCGGGACCCAGGCATCCGTCGGGCAATGTGGAAAAATCCTGTCTAGGGGTCAATTAATAACGAAACTAGAGATTGAGAGTGACATATTAAAAAGAAAAAAATTTACGATCTGAAAAACACCGAGAAATGCTATTTTTAGGATACGGATTTTTTCAGGTGCAAAAAGATTTCTTTTTGGTGCAAATTGAATGCAAAAAGATCCGATTTGCAGCAAAAAAAGCCGATATGCACTAAAAAGAAATTTTTTGCACCAGGAAAAATCTATATCCTAATAGGCATGATACGCCCGGTACGTAACATAAATTTGCCCGGGCTTTAAAAGCGGTCAAAATTTGACCGGAACTAAAAATTGGACTGCGGTCAATTTGTCCACAGTCTAGCCCCTTAGTAGCTCTACCTAGTTACAGCAACCTGAGCACCACCTGGACGCCCTAAGGAGCATAAAACTATTGCAAAACTGGGGTTCTTGCAAGTCAAATCGCTGTTTTAGCATTATGAAACCAGCTTCAGGACACAATTTCGGATAAGGTACATTGATTTTTAATTACTTACAACTAAATCCAAAATTTCGGATTCTGGAGGTGGACTCATATATGGGAGGTACCAGGTGGTTTTCCCACCCACCCTGAAGCTTACTGACTTACGACTTATGATTTGGTGTCATAAACCTCGGAGTGGGTACTATTCTTCGAGAGAATATAAGGTCTGCTACCACCAGGATTGGAACTTACAACCTCAAAAATTTGCAGGTCCCTCCAGGTGGACGTTTTGGGTTCAATAGTACAGTTGTTTCAGCCTTTAGAGTCATTTGGGCAATTTTACCAAAACTCAAAAAATTTTAATTCCGGGCAAATTTTGGCCGCTTTTAAAGGCCGGGCCAATTTTGTCCGTGACCATGATACGCCAACCAGATCGCGAAATGGGCACAGAGCAAATTTTGGTAGCATTGGCTTGGAGAGTAATTCTCCCCCTAAGATTCAACGCAGCGCTTTCCTAATGCGCTTCATAAACCCAAATATATAAAAATAAGTATAAAATTTACTTATCAGTTTCACAAGTAAAAATTAAACAGCAAAATTGTATTAGGAATTGTTTGATGGGTCTCGTAATCAATGTTTTTGCAAAAAAAATTTAAAATTCGCAACCCATGAAACAGTTTCTGACACAATTTCACTAATTTTCACTCGTGAAACCCATAGCTAAATTTTAGTATTATTTTTATATATCTGCGTTTATGAAACCCATTAGAAAGGCGCACAAAGGCGTACCATTGATCTCAACACAAGAATTACGGTACTTATCCTTTATCCGGACCCCACCTATTTTTTGCACCTCTCAATGAACTTTACTTCCTTTTTTATTTAATTCTTTTTTCGAAAAACGTCCTTCCCACACTTTTTTTCGCCTTTTCCATCGTTTTTAGGGCCTGAGACATACTTTTCCTTAAAAACCGCACTTTTGAGCTACAGTCAACCCTCGATATAACGACCCCCCGATATAACGACTCTTCGATATAACGACCCTTGGCTCGATTTGGTTGGTTCAGTGCAAAATTAAGGCAAACTGAACCTCGATATAACGACCCCCCGATATAACGACCCCCTCGATATAACGACCCCCTTTGGCCGGTCCCGATAAAGAAAAGATACCTCGATTTAACGACCCCTTATTTAACGATAACGACTAACTCATTATTGTTGGCGTTTGTTGTGTTCATATTTTATCTTCTTTTCGTTTTAGCTATTTCAAGATGTCAACTCTGGGGATACTATTAAGAATTGCCTGCCATGCCAAATTCATTCACAAGGCAAATAAAATAAAGTTATAACTTATGCAAATGATTTGTTTACGTTAAGTATTTAGGAAATAGCTAGAGAACAAGGCGCTGGCGATGAAGAAGAGGATGAGGAAGATGATCTCGGCGCTGGCGTGGTGAATGAAGACATGGAGGAAATGCTGAATGCTGGGGAAGATCTGGAGGAGCTGGAAAGAATTGAAATTGATGCTACTGTGGATGACTTTATCAATGTCGATGAACTAGTGGAAAAATGTATGATAGTTAAAAATAAAGGCTCTTAAACTCTATTATTTATTTCCAGGTGGTGCTCTCACACTCGCCGAAATTATTGAAGATGTCTCGGAAATCACTACGGAAGGCGCTGGCGAAGATGATGACAAAGCCATGGAAGTCGAAGAAATTGAACCAGAGCAGCCGCCGATTAGTCTTGATGAAGCGCACCACCATTTCCAATTTGTTCGCCAATATCTGGAAGAGAATTCGGCTGATTTCACAATACTTCGTCACAGTGATGCCCTCGATGATTACTTCTACGGCGAACGCAAAAGGAATCAAAGACAGTCAAAAATCACCAAGTTCTTCTCGTCTAACCGTTGATTGTTGTTTGTTGAATTCAGTTGTTATTGTTCTTCGAAAGAAATTTGCTTTTTCGCTGAATTTGACCTGTTTACAATCAACCCTCGATATAACGACCCCTTTTATAATTTTTGGTATGAAAACCTCGATGTAACGACCTCAATAGGACGACTTCGATATAACGACCCCCTAGGGCCGGTCCGCAGGGGGGTCGTTATATCGAGGGTTGACTGTACCCCAAATAGTGTACTTTAGCCTATCACTACTAGTGAATCACTAGTAGTGAAAAGTGAATCACTAGTAGTGAAAGGTGGGGTCCGGACTCCGGATAAAGGATAAGTTCCAGAATTACACCTCAAGCCAACAATTCACGGAGAGCCGCGCCTGCACTATCACATACCTTGTTTAAACCCAGTCGGACAAGCAGCCCGTGCGTGGTCATGGGAATTTCAAGTTTTTGATGGTCAATATGTTGCTGGGTTTACGTTTTTCGTAACGATTATAGAATCAATACTCTTTGGTGCGACGAGCCGAAATTTATGCGAATTTTTACTACAAATTTCTGCTGCAGTGAAACTGTTGAAACATTGTTTGTCCTTGTCGAGTCTTTTTCATCAATATCAACACTAAAACTCCCATCTCTTCAGGTGAGTTCCTTCACCGATTCCTGGGAGCAATGGCAGGCCAATCACTCCCAAAACGCCTTTTTTCACCACCAACCCAAACATTCCACCAATTCCGCAGTGACTGTGGTCACCGTGCCTGTCGGCTCTCCAGCCAGCTTGTCCCCCAACCCCAATTTGCCTTCAGGGCCACAGGTCCAACACCTGGCTTCGGTCCTCAAAACCTGCTTTTTGAATGCAGACCCAGGTGTGATATATGAGCTTATCAGGGTGCTCACCGGTCAAACAGGTGTTAGAATGCGAAACCAGGAGTTGGATGAGGTTTTGCATAGATTGGTGGCCAGTTCCTCCACTCAAAATGGGTTCACACAGCAGGAATTTGAGTCTCCCAGCACGGCGCCACTGCATGAACCTCTGAAAGAGCAGTTTGCAGTACCTCACAGCAGCGGCAATGTGCTGAAGTCGTCTAACACCGAGCCAATACTAAGGGTTAGCAGAGGTGTGCTTGCTGGCTTGAACCCTATCATTTTGTGTACTTGTTGCATTTGTGCATGTTTTTTTATATGTAACGCTGTGTTTTGCACCGCTTTCCATGCACTTGCACCACTTTGAAAATTTTTAAAAACACTGTTTTACTTTCTTTTTTTAATTTGTCTAAAAATATTTTAAATTAGTAGAAAAATGATTTTTTTTAATTTGGTTAATAATTAATAATTTGATTATTACATTTTTTCTGGACATTTTTTTCGTAAAAGATAACAATAATATTGCCTAAAATTGTTTTATCCAGTCAAATCAATGATTTACCGCATTTATGCCCAAAGAAATTAAATAAAACAAGAACAGCAAACTTTTTTTTAAATTTGACAGGGTAAATCCCTAATTTGTCGTGGTAAACTATTTCATGGAATTAATTACATACCGTATTATCTCTAATAAGCGCCCCCTCTCTAATAAGCGCCCCCCTCTACTTTGGGGGTCTGTATCTCGGGGCAGAGCAAATATTTTGCAAAGCTGTTTTTTGCATTTTCTTAACTCCCACGAGCTCTACCGATTCCACTTTTTAGATTTTAGTTGTGTCCCCAAAAATCTTGAGATCGACCCAAAATTTTCCCGATTTTCGGAGGGTTGAAAAATAAGCGCCCCGGGGCGCTAATTAGAGATAATACGGTATATCCTAATAATAATGTTTGTGTTGTGGTTGATGTTGTAAAAGTAGTAGTGGTAAACAGTTAAGTCTCAGTAAGCTTGCGCCCTCTCAAGTTCGACTGGGTCCGACACTTTTCTATATCTAGTTTTTGAAATATTGTGCTAGTTGTGTTTGCTTGGTCTGACAGCATCCCAAGTGCACCTTCCCTGGAAAATTTTTTTGTACTTTTAAATAAAGGTACCCATTTTCAGCTGAAAATTTTTATTCTGAGGCACCCAGTTGGCGATAATTCCTCAGCAATCCGAATTATAAAGCAGAATTTGAAAAAAATACTTAGTCGCTGGGATATGACCTTAAGTTGGGTTAAGTTAAATGGTCATTTTTTAAAATATTGACACTCCAACTTAAGGTCATATCTCAGCGACTAAGTATTTTTTTTTTTGAAATTTTGCTTCATGATTCGAATTGCTGAGGAATTTTCGCCTACTGGGGTACCTCAGAATAAAAATTTTCAGCTAAAAATGGGTACTTTTATTTAAAAGTACAAAAAAATTTTCGGGGAGGGGGAGGTACACTTGGGCTTTTACGGCTTGGTCTAGCTCGAAAAGTTGCAAGATTTCTGGTTTTTTATGGGTTCTTTTTTGTGAATGACAATATTTTAGGCACGATTAGAGATTGCGTATGAATCTGCACCCTTTTTTGAAAAAAGCTCAAATGTATTTTACACAGTAAAAAGTTTATTTCCCTAAGGCTCTAATCAGACTCCGGCGTAACACGAGTCGCGTAACAAACTTTCAAAGGTTTCCACAGCAATTATTTTAATTTTAACCTGTGGCTATCTAATACTCAAAATGACCGCTAGAGTCTAGCGAACATTTTGGCAATCAGAACTCTTGTGGTTCATATATAAATTATCGAGAAATCAACAAAAGTAAGTCGCGTAACACACTGTTACGCGACTTACTTTTGAGGATTTCTTAAAAATTTATATATGAACCACAAGAGTTCTGATTACCAAAATGTTGCATTCTGGTTCAGCTAGATTTTCAGCCAGATTCTTGTTTGCTATACTCTAGCGGTCATTTTGAGTATTAGATAGCTACAGGTTAAAATTAAGATAGTTGTTGTGGAAACCTTTGAAAGTTTGTTACGCGACTCGTGTTACGCCGGAGTCTGATTAGAGCCTAAGTAAATTTTCCAAACGAGTATTTTTCGAGACTTTTCTATCATTATTTTGATGGATAAAATTCAATTGTTGCCCCAAAAGTCTGAATTCTCGCCCTTTTTGTTTTCTTTAACGATTTAGTCACATCCTTATTTTTATCAAATTTTATCAAAATGTAGCTTTTCATTTCCAGTTTCTAATGAACTAGTAACTGACCAATTGTGACTAATAAAAACTTTTCTCCAGTTTTTATTAATCACAAAAAGTCAGCTGATAGCTCGTTAGAAACTAGAGATGCAGGGCTACATGCTGATATAAAAATAAAACTTTCATGATTATTAAAACACCGCAAAATACTTCTTTTAAAAATTTACTAGGGAAAATAACCCTTTTAATGGGGAAACTAAATTTGAGCCTTTGTGATAAAGGGTCAAATTTATCCACAATCTCTCGGCAAAAATATTGTCATTTACATGACTGACCCGCTGAACCAGAATGCTTGCAACTTTCTTCCCTAGACAAATCAAACACAACCAGCAGAATACTTCAAAAATCGGGCTGAAAAAACCGACAGACCCCAGGCAGGAACGTACTTGAGGAGGTGCCACATTACTGAAACGAAGCTGTGCAAGAATAACTATTGTTGAATTTGTACCGTGAGGTAAATCAAATAGGGCTATCGGGGGTAATCTTATTTCGAACCGACGACTAGTTGCTGGGTTTGTGAGTTTTCAAGAGGTTGTAAAATCTTCATTTTTTGCGTTTCAGACATTTTTTTTGAACTGTTTTGCACAGAAAAGCAAAACCTACAAAACAGTTTAAAAAGAATGAGAATTTTAGGCGCTAGTATAGAATACACCCCCCCCCCTCCCAAAATCAGACCTTCTAAAAATCGTTGCAACTACCCTTTGGAACAACAAGTTTAGGCTTAGCCCTTAGGCTTAGGGGTAGGCCATCGTATGGAAGTTGTGACTAATAAGTGTTTTACGCACTTTTTCTGGGGTCTGGAACATATATTTGGGTGCTCTTTACTTAAGTTTTAGAAGGCATAAGTTTGGGGGTGGTATTCTATACTAGGGTCGAATTTTACAACCTCTTGGAAAAGTGCTCACCATTCCAGCAACTGGTCGTCGGTTCGAAATTAGACTACCCCCGACAACCTTAAAATCAAGTAAACTCATCTTTTTTTCAAGTGGATATCGTGTCGTTGCTGAGCTTTGTCGTAAATTATTGTGATAGTGTTTGCTAATAATCTATTTGAATTAATTTTTTTGCATTAATCCAGGAGAATATTGCATTTTTTTTGAACATGGACTAAATTCAGCTGCGAAAATATTTTTCCATGCAATTTTGATCTGAAAGACTATAGTTATTTGATTATTCACAATTTGCAACAGAAAAGAGCAGTGGTTTTGCATGGCTTTCTAAGTGAATTCTTTGCCACAGTCTTTGGTCATCAGTAAACTGTGCTCAGATTCGCTTAAATAGCCACCACATTCAGCTCTTTTTTGCTAGATTTAAAGCTATAGTTATTCTTGCAAACTATCACTACTACAACATCAGTAATAAATGTGCAGTGAGTGATTGCGAAAAAATCCTCATTGGCATTCTTAATTCAATTTCAATTTTTAGGTCGGTGGTTCAGCTACTCCGAATGAGCAATCCTTTGAATCTTCTGAAGAACAGGTAGTACTCAGTTATTATCGCATAAACTATGGATAATATTTTTTGCCCGTAGAATACTCGTTTTTGCCCATAGATTTTAAAATTTTTGCGGCAATTCAAATTTTATGGTGAGAAAATGACTAACGAGGAAACCGTTGGATCTGTAAAATCGAATTCGGAAATTCTGTTTCGGCCAAAATGTTCAGCGTAGTCGATTTAGCCATGCTAGCCGCGAGCATTTTTACGGATAGAAACAAAATTTTGGAGTTTGGGGCCAAGGAAAAACCAAAAAACGCGAAAATTTTGCCTTGATCCCCCCTGTTGATTTGACTAAGGCAAAATTTTCGCGTTTTTTTGGTTTTTTCCTTGGCCCAAAACTCCAAAATTTTGTTTCTGTCCGGAAAAATGCTCGCGGCTAGCATGGCTAAATCGACTACGCTGAACATTTTGGCCGAAATAGAATTTCCGAATTCGATTTCACAGTTCGAACGTTTCCTCGTGAGATCGCTCAGAATCACACCCTAGAGTGGCGGAAAGCCAATGAAAGTTATTTTTGCGAGTTTACTAAAGGGGGAGTCAACTTTTGCGAAAAACCGATTGCGCACATCAGAGTCCCACTTTGATCGACTCAGTCGCTCAGAATCTCACCCTGAACCATTCAAAAGCACTTTAAACCACTCCCGACCACTATGGTAAGTAACTTAAAACCCAACCAGTGTTTAATGTGGTCAGGAGTGTTTTAAAGTGATTCTGAGCGATTGAGCCGATCAAAGTGGGATTGTGATGTGCGCAATCGGTTTTTCGCAAAAGTTTGCTCCCCCTTCAGTAAACCCCGAAAAAACAAACTTTCAGTGGCTTTCGGCCACTCTAGGGTGGGATTCTGAGCAATCTCAGTCATTTTCTGATCATAAAATTTGAATTCCCGCAAAAAATTGAAATCTATGGGCAAAAAAGAGAATTTTATGGGCAAAAAAATATTCCATGGGCAAAAACAAGTATGCCTCGAAAGCTTACGAAAATTGAAGAAAAAGAAGAAAGCCGGCGGCAAAATTGTGGAAGACAAAGATCTTCAGAAAGATCGTGCAATATAATGTCGAGTTTTTTTTTTTTGAAGAATCGGCAGGGACGATAAGAAGTAGAAAAAACTGGAATCCCTATGTGTGAGACTATAGAAACATCAAGAAGTTGGAAGAGCAAAAAGTTCGGCAGGCAAAGCAGTTCCACACGAAGTAGTTATTTCGGCCTTATCCGATCCATTTTTTGCCTTGGTCCCCTCTCCCAAATTTTTCGTTGTTTTCCCGGCTTGTGCTTGGGTGCAGGGTAACCTAGCTAACATAAAAATGGACTGAAACATAAGTTCTGTAAACTGCAAATAAGTAAGAAAAACATGGTTCAGTCTGTCCTAACATATGCTAGCCCACCCTGCGCTTTAGCACAAGCCGAAAATAACAACAGGGAGACCAAGGCAAGAAATGGACCAGATTCGATACTGGGGACGTTATTTCTGTTTGACTTTGTCACTTTTGAGTAAGGCGATGTATAAAGGTTGAAAGTATGAATTCTATGACTAAAATTTTCTTCCCAATTTTTTTATATACCGTATTTATTCTAATAGACCCCCTCCGATTCAAAACCGTGTTCTTGGCATTGCATTTTTACCCATTTTTTAAGACTGCTCTCATACAAGTTACCAGCCATTTTGTAGCTAGTGAGATGAGCTACATATTCATTGGTAAGTTGCCTAAGAGTAGTCTTAAAAATGGGTAAAAATGCAATGCCAAGAACACGTTTTTGAATCGAAGTGGGGGGAGGGTCTTCTATTAGAATAAATACGTATGCGAACTTTTTGATAGGGTTAGCGGTTCGGGCACTCGTTTTCGGTTTTTTTATCCGAAAACCGGAAATTTTCCGGGTTTCGGGTTATGATTTGAAGCGGTTACCCGAAAAATTTTTTGGTTTTCGGTTTGGGTAACCGAAACCGAAAATGTCGGTTATCCGCCAACCCTACTTTTTGACCAAACATTTTTCAGAAATCTGATTCTGCCGCTCCGCATCTCAACACCGAAACTGCCAAGTTGGAAAAGCTCAGAACACTGGAAAACGTCCGTCTCTATGCTAACACCAAAAATCCAGTGGAAATTGCTAACAACGTAGAGGAAGCGCTAGTCTATGGAAATTCTGATGCTGCAACAGCCGAGCCTCTGGGTAATTCTACTAATAGGATTGAGAAAGAGATATTTTTGGTAGTGGAGTTTATTGTGACTTGGATCAATCAGCACAAAAATGACATGGTGGGGCAGGATTCATTAGATGGGTTGGTTTTTGATCGATTTTTATTTTTACAAACTTTTCAAACTTTTCAGATTCCGTGACGCAATACTCATGAAAATTAAAGACATCTTTTCTCCAAATGAACGCCTCTACTCCGACGATTTTGACAAGCAATTGGGAGCTATAATAGATGACTGTCTGGCCAAGTATGTGGGTGTGAGTATCGCTTTGCACAAGGAAGGATTGATCCTGGATCTGGCTGAGAACTTATACAATGAATTCGCTTTCATCAAATTGATGCACAATGTCGACTCCATTGGTCGAAAATAAATTGTTTTGCAGAATAATACAGTCAACTTTCGGCATAGTGACACCCTCTCAAATTTGGCTTCCCGCTGAGTCTAACCGTTTTATTTTTTTCAAAACTTTTGTTGAACCCTAATTTGCAAGTTTAATCAAAAGAATCGTCGGGATCCTGTGAAAACTGATCGAAAATTTTTAAAAACTTGGAGCTCTTATATTGAGACCCGCAGGTCTTAACGGTAAAAAACAGGCTTTTAAAAAAACCACCTGTAAAATCTTAGTTCCTACAATTTTTCAGGTTGAAAATTCGGATTTGAAAAAAAGGATTGGGAAAGCACTTTTCATAAAAAATTGACCAAAAAGTATTAGAATTTTTCTAAATTTAAGTAAAAAATCATATGACTCAGCGGGGGTCGAATTTGAGGGCATGTCACTATATCGAGAATCGACTCTAATCAAGGATCAGAATCTGGAACTATTTGCTCGAAATTGATCCCAAATAAAAAAGCCCGAAACTTCAAAAAAGTAGTGAAAGATTCTGATCTCATCTAATTAGAAATCAAAATGCTTGATTAATTGAAATTTTTACACTTTTAAAATGTGATTTTTGCCTTAATAACTGGCGTCCCAAAAGTTCGGTATGGATTTTAAACCTAATATTTTCAAACATAAATTGGGACGAAAAAAATCCTTTATACAGTCCTGTAGCCCTTCTCGCCCTCTTTCAAATGAAATATAAAACTTTTATTTTACTCAATAAAATGACCACCATTGGCAGCGATACATTTGCGGAGTCTTTTGGAGAAATTGTCAATGGCATTTTGGATAAATTGTTGGGGAATTTCATCCCATTCGCTGACCAAAGACGCCTTCAGCTCTGGAATGGAGTTGTGGGGCTGGGAGCAGGCCTTTGACTGGAGGTATGGCTATGCAAAATAGTCCATGACATTCCAGTCGGGCGAGTTTGGAGCCCATTCACCAATGGGATTGCGCCAATGAGGATCCACTGTAATGGCATCTGGGAAGTTCTCTGCAATCCACTGCTGAGTCTCATATGCCCTATGGCTAGGTGCCCCATCTTGTTGAAAGCACCAATTGTCACCCAGCCCTACCAACCATTTAATAGCTCATCTTTCTGGCTACAAAATGGGTGGTAACTTTCCTGAGAGAAGTGATCAAAAAGTGGGTCAAAAACGCAATGCCAAAACACGATTTTGAATCAAGGGGGCGTTAATTAGAGGAAATACGGTATGCCCTGTGGCTAGCTGCCCCATCTTGTTGAAAGCACGATACAAAAAAGCACGAAAGTCGCACGATACCTGGTCGTAAATCTCAGCCATTCACAACAGAAAAAAAGTTAAAGATTGGACATAAAAATTAATAGGCGAATAAAATAGACTGAAACAACAAAGAAATTAGCATAAGACAGCTGCTGCACAATCCATTTTTCTTCCCTTTCTTTGTTTGATTCTCTTTCCAAATAAATTTTTTTTCATTTATAAAAGTTTTATATCTCATTTGAAAGAGTGTAAAAAGGGCTACAAAACTGTATAAAGGAATTTTGTTTCGCCACAACTTTTGTTTAAAAATATTAGCTTTAGAATCCATACCGAACTTTTGGGACTCCGGTTATCTAAGTAACTAATTGCTGATGAATAACATGAGATTAAAATTTTGGTTTTGAAATAAATTTGCTTTGAATATGCTGGTGCAGGTTGCAACACAAAATACCTTTAAAAAATTAAATTTTTTGAAATTAAATTAATTATTATTTCCACAAAGGAAATGTTAGAAAATGTGGAATTTTTGGACAGACCATTGCTCCAGGTTGGAATATTTTCGGTTTTAGCGGCATGAAATTGGTTAGAGTTGTAGATATCATGGTTGGCTACAATATCTTCTGTTCTATTCTCGACTTGCTGCCGAAGAAAGCGTGTTACAGTCAACGTAAATGTGGTTGTGGTTGTGGCAGTGTGCGCAGCAATGGTTGCGCTAGGCATGCGGATTAAGGCAGCTTCTTTTTCAGGTTTTTTTTAATAATAGGTTGAGAATAGATAGAGATGTTTTTAGAAATTTTATATTTGTTGTACAAAAGGATATTCAATGGCACATATAGAAGGTTTGTAGTTTTTGATAGTTTTGATCAAAAAAATGAAAATTCTTGAAAACTTGAGCGTGATTTGGAAGAATTGCGAGGACCACTTTTTTCTGGGTAATACAGTCAACTCTCGATTTAACGAACCCCCAAAGTTCGTTCCCACCTAGGGTCCGACATTTTTTAGCTTAATTTTTGAAGGCTTTTACCAGTTGTCTTTGCTTAGTCTAGTCCGAAATATCGCAATGATTCTGATTTTGCCGACCATTTTTTTGAATTCCAACAGTTTTGCCGAAAAGACCCGCGCCTCTCGATTTAACGAACCCTTATTTTCAAAGAAAAAGCTTCGTTAATCGAGAGGCGCGGGACTTTTCGGTAAGACTGTTATTATTTACAAAAACGACTGGCAAGACCGAAATCCTTGCGATAGTTCAAACTAGACTAAGCAAAGATAACTAGCAAAAGCCTTCGAAAATTAAGCTAAAAAAAGTGTCGGACCCTAGGTGGAACCGAACTATTGGGAGTTCGTTAAATCGAGAGTTGAGAGCTGTATTGTTCCCAAATTGCTGAAAAATGACCCCAAATTGGTTTTTTTGTGTGATTTTTGGGGAGGGGGGGATATATTCTATACTAGCGCCGTTTTTTTGTTTTCTGTTGTTTCTTAAGGGACAATTTTGGGGGACACATTTAAAAGTATTTAGGGGACATTTTGGCAATTTGGAGACAAAGTTAATTACCACCCGTTTTTTTTCTCGAAAATTTTTATAAGCATTTGATCCAGTTTGTTTGAATATTTAAATAGTATTTAATGTCTGCCCCTGAGCTCTGAAAATAGATTGAAAAACTCAAATGACCACAATTTTTTGAAAACTGGCCACAAAATTTGTAATGGCTCGTTCACATATTAGGTTGTCGAAAAAGTTCGGCGACGACACCGAAGTGACCTGCACCTTCTGAATGGCTGAAAAATATTTTTACCTGTGAAAAATATAACAGCCTTTTCTTTGCTTCCGAAAATGAAATTTCATTTGAATAGCATTCTTCCTTGACGACCTGGTACTTCGAGTTTTTTCTTCAATTTCAAAATATAAAAAAAATTATGGGTTTCATAATGAAAATTTTAGCTATCTTCTCTTATAAATTTTTTCATGAAGCTCATAAATTTTTATTGTCTTTTGTGATTGGGCGAATGCGAACACAGGGTACGGCGAAGCGGGGAAATTGAACGCTTGGATCAATTTTTTACGTTTTCGGGTTCCAAAATCTGTTTTCTGCACTAATTCGAGCATTCTAAAGATGGTTTGACAGTAGTGAAATTACGCTTTGATGGTGTTTATACGGATTTCGTAAATCTTGCAAAACGTAATTTCACTGCTGTGAAACCAGCTTCAGAATGCTCGAATTAGTGCAGAAAACAAGTTATGAAAATCAAAAAATTTTTGATCTAATCTTTGGTTTTAATGGTCTAATATACAACTACTACCATAAAGATACCACTACCTAGAAACTACAATCTACCACCACCCAAGTACCACTACCTAAACACTTCCACCTGAGTACCGATACCTAGTCACTGACTTGGTATAACCACTTGAATACCACTTTCTTGGTACTAGCATCTCCATACAACTGGATACCCTACGGGATACGAAACTACTCCAGAAATGGGGTTCCTGTAAGTCAAGTCACTGTTTAGCATCGTCAAACCGTGTTCAGAACACGACTCTGGAGAGGGTACAATGATTTTTAATTACTTTCAGTTAAATCCAAAATTTCGGATTCTGGAGGTGGATACCCATTTAGAGGGGTACCAGGTGGTTATCCTACATATCCTGAGGCTTACTAGTCTTTTACAAAATAATTTTTACTGATAATTTAACTGTTATTATAATTTAACTGTTATTTAAATAATTTAACTGTTATTTAAATAATTTAACTGTTATTTAAATAATTTAACTGTTATTTAAGAAACAATAATGTCTGTTACCACCAGCATTCAAACCTGTAACCTCAAAATTTTGGGCAGGAATTCGTTATCCGGCAACCTCCCAGAAGTGTGTTTTGACTGCTTTCTTAGACGTTTCAAGCTGTGAAACGTATGAAAAATGGATTTCAGGTGGCGCAAAGACATTTTCCGGAAAAAAAATTTTGCCCAAAATTCTCATTTTCTTCGTTACGTTCATCTCTTGGTCAAAAAGCCGATTTTTCGTCCTAAAAAGTGGTTAAAATACGATTTTGGGAGATTACCGGAAAACGAACTTTAGCCAAAACTTGGAGAGGAGATTACCGAGGTGCGATTTGAAGTGTGGCACTTCACCGCCACTGTCCTGTAGGCCACAAAAAACAGCCAGGAAGAAGCATTCTGTAAAAAAAAAGTTCACTCAAATCTGTGACACAAAAATGATTTTATAAAAATTCTTAAAATTTGCGCAAAGGGGTTTTGCGCAAATGGGAAGTAACGGGGAAGTGGCCTATTCGCATTCGAGACATTCGCATTTGACTAAATTCGCATTCGCAAAATTCCCATTGTGGTCAAATTTGACTAAAATGTGAATTTAGTCAAATGCGAATTTCGCGGTGCATATAGGTGATGCATATAGTCAGAAATTTCTGTGTCCGCCTCTGAATAAGGCTAGAAAATATGTTTTTAGGATTCATTAATCATTTTTCAAAACTGAGAACCTGAAACATTCAAAATTTTCTGGTAAAAAAATTGTTCAGAAAATGTTTTACAGCCTAACGACGACTAGATTAGCTCGAAAACCTTGTCAAAACTCACTTTCGGAAAACGCGTTAAAAGGAATTTTAACCCTAAAATTTTAGTGTCGTTTTGCACCAACTCCAGAAAAAATACACCAAAAGTTTTCCTGTTTTCAGCAAACGAATTCGTCTCGGAAATTCGAATAATGTGGTGGCTAAGCTCATGTAGAGAAGAATGCATCATCAGGTCTCCGATTTTCAGGGTATGCCTTCTGCTGTTCTGGTCTATGTGTGCTCTGGCGTCTGTCATCTTCTGCATTCTGGTAAATGTGCTCTGCCAACAAACCTCCACCATTCATCGCAAGTTCTTCCATTTGACTGTGTCGCTGGTGGCTGTCAGTGGCCTGCTCTATGATCCTCTCCTGCTGGCTGTGTGTGCTCATGTGCTCCTTCAGATATTCATCCTTCTTGAGGTTGGCTAGTTTTATGGATACGCTCAATTTTAAGATGGTTGTTATCAGTTGCTTCGCTGCCTTCGGATATGGCCTTTTGCAAAGATACTGGACAGGTGGCTATTGATCTTTCTCGATGAACAGGTATTTTTATTGGTGTATTGGGTTTACGCCAGTGTTATATAATCTCGCTATGGATCAGAGATTGCTTTTGTTTTTTTATACGGCTTTTGCTCTTGATAATCGAATTCTGAAAAGTACGTCTACGAAGAGAAAAAGTTTCCTTCGTTGATTGAAAAAATAGCTCTTTAAAAATACGACACCTCAGCTTAGCTTCGGGTTTGTGTAAGCGTCACCTCTGGACCTGTCTTTTTGATCAAGAAATTAAAGACCTTCAGACTAACGGCATTCCAGATTAACGTCAATTCAGACTCGGTCGCATTGGGTGTCGTTAATCCGAGTGTCGACTGTATATCCAATGAGGAAGTTGCCAATAATATCTCAAAGCCAACTATTTTTAATTTTGTAAAATTTA
The DNA here is from genome assembly GCA_029231635.1 of Ditylenchus weischeri. Lineage (NCBI taxonomy): Eukaryota > Metazoa > Nematoda > Chromadorea > Rhabditida > Anguinidae > Ditylenchus > Ditylenchus weischeri. The sequence goes on along the minus strand of JAMRYI010000180.1, from coordinate 213,089 downwards.
TTTAAGAGTTTGAATACAGATGACTCTCGGTTATTTGACACTCTACACCCTGAGATCAATTCAGTTATACAGTGCTGGGCGTAAAACTTTCTACAAAAATAAAATTATTAAAAAGAATTGTTTGATATCCTTTCTTTTATCTATCTTTCTCCGGCAAAATTGCTTCTTCTTCTTCTATACGTTTTCGAAAATTGAACTAATACAAAACCAAAATTGGACTCTTGGAGAGAGGATGGGTAAATAAATAGCGTAGCACTCGATGACAAATCAAATCTCATCTTACATACTTATAATGGCACTCGCAAGGTTTCTAAATTCTCAAGATCACAGAGTAAAGATCTGTTTTCACATGCGACTAAAAATGTTTATAGCTTGAGATGCGGTCTATCTTCTTTAATTATCTAACCTTTTTTGCAGGACTCTTCCAAACTTATCTTGACTCCGATATTTCTGCATCTGGGTGTCTTTCTGCCGATACTCTTCAGTCGAAGTATCTTCACCTCGCCAGAACTATGGGATGTCAAGCAGAGGCACTTTGCTGGAGTCCAATCTGTGGGAATCGGAGACAGTTGTGCAGGTATGTAGTCACTCAAATTTTCCTAGTTAGTCAAGCCAGGGTACTGCATTTGTGTTGTTTTACTGCACAAATGTCGAACTCCTGGTCAAAAGACTCATCAAAGTCTGTTCTTTAGCCATTTTCGGAACCTACTTCGGCCGCACCAAGTGGAAAACCTCATATGGACGGAAATCGCTTGAAGGATCTCTGGCTATGCTGGTCTCTCAGATTGTGTTCATGGTGCTTATCTTAGGGCCTTCAGCTTTCAATGCAGCACTTATTGTAACTTCTGTTGTTAGCACTGTTGTAGAAGCTCATCTCAAAGTCTGTGATAATGTGACGCTACCCTTAATATCTGCCTCTATTTATTATCTGTTTGAATGAAAATGGTATTTTTGACAATGATTGTTGTTGATCTCCTTCTCAGTTTGTTAATTTTATTTGTGTTAGCTTCTGTAATGTCCTGAATAAAGTTTGTCGGTTGTGGTAAGGTACTTTTAGTGGCCATTATTAAATTTTTATGAGACACCGTGGGTTATTAAATCAAGAGTTGACTGTGCCTCCTAAAATAGGATGTTTTAAGATACTTTTTCTCCTAAAATATCTTAATTAGGATGCAAATCTCATCCCTGGTCCAGTATCTCTCTGTTTTGCAATATGTGTTTCTACTATATGTGGTAATTAAAGTCACTTGCTTGTCAACTTTTGTCACTTGTTCCAACCAAAACACTCACCTTTGTTGCAATAATAAAATATTTATTGAGGAGATGAAATAAAAGTTGCACAATAAAAGCAAAATGTGGCTGACAAAGTAAGAAAACGTAACCAACTCACGCCGTAAAAAACCCTGTCAAGAGTTTCAGAGCTCTCAAAAACACAAATACCCAATTATAGGCTACTACTTTCTGTTGATCACATTATCGAACAATACAAAAAAAACAATATTTTGAATGAAAAAAGCTTTTACTAAATCTGCTAGCCTATCAGAATAATTTTAGTGCTATTGCTGTAGAAGAAAATAGTGAAGGAACAATAGGTATGATGAGCAATAATTAACCGTTGCCATCCAAACAACTGAGCAATTTTCCTCTAGCAGTAGTAAAACTATTGGGTTGTTTCCATGAGTTTGCGAGTAATATCAGACAGCCCACAATAGCACCTTTAGGTGGATTTCACATATTTGGCTACATCATCAGCTTACTAACCGATGGGCTTCACTATCAAAATTTTATAAGAAAAATTAAAGAAAAATTGATTGATGGGTTACAGAATGGGTTACAAATGAGCTGCAAAATTATAATTTGTGCAGCAAAGTTATAATTTTGTAACCCATCAAACAATATCAATACCATTCTTCTAATAAAATTTTGAAAGTAACATCAGTGAGCTAATAAGGTGTACACATAAAAACTGTGAAACCCAGATGAAAATGTTACATACCGTGTATAAGAACCCGCAAACTAATGGGCCAACCCAATATATAGCTTTTAAAAATTAAGTCGAAAAATACTCTGAGCTGAGCAAATAGTGACAATGACATGCAAAAATACCAAGAAAAATTTGACCCTATCGGAGTATGCACCACTCCATACGAATTTTTTTTGAACCTCTTCAAAACACCATTTTAACCATTTTTAAGCATTTCCTACACGTTGAACATGACAAAAGAGGTGTTTTCACCTATTTTCTGTATAAAATGTCAATTTCCACAAAATTTTTTTAGGGTAAATGACTATTTTTAAGGTACTCTAACCTGTTTTGGTCACTGGAGCGACGCAAAAAGAGCCTCTGTATGCATTTTATGATCAAGAGTCTTGCTCGGAATCATGTCTAAGGTGGGTGAGTGCGCGCACCTCTAACTCTCAAGCCCCCTGCGCGCCCTTGCTTGGGGTTGAGATGCACACCCACATACCTCAGACAGAATCACTCTAAGGTGTCTATGGATGCACAAAAAATGTATGCATACCAGAGTTTCTTTATGCGGTAGGCCGCAGTTAACAAAAATATGTTCAAATTCCATCTTTTTGGGGTCAAGGTACCCTCGACATCTGATTTACTAAGTTATAATAAACAGAAATCATATATGTAGCACATCGTGATCTATGCGAAAATAACTAAAAATACCAAAATTCAAGATTTTTAAAAAATTGACATTTTATAAAAAAAGTAGGTGAAAACACGTTTTTATCGTGTTTAAAAGAGCATAGTAGCGCGTTACACCGCAAATTAAGGCGGGGACCGACAATTTTTTTAAAAATCGTCCTTGTTTTCACTCGTTTCATGACAAATCTGATATTTATGACCTTAGCCTACTTTTAAAATGTAGGCAGAAAACTTTCGTCGGATTAGGTAAAACGGTTATAGAAAACAGTCATGAGAAAGAGCAATTGCTGGTCCCCGCCTTAATTGCAGTGTGATGCGCTGGTATGCCCTTTAACGTGTAGGAAGTGCTTCAAATAGTTAAAATGGTGTTTGGAAGGAGTTCAAAAAAAATTTCATTTGGGGGGGGGGTGGTGTGTATACTCCGGTAGCGCCAAAAATTTAAAGAAGAAGATAAAAAGAAAGAGGATCTTGGCATCAGAGTTCCTGGTTCCATTCCGCACGGCTACAGTCACCTTTGTTAATTTGGGTGTTTCAGGTGCAAATTTTGGCAAAAAATTAAAAAAATAGTTGCTTTTAAAATTGAGTTAGTGGCTTTTATAGAGGAGAAGAACATAGAGCTAATTCAAATGGCGCCAATTCAAAATAGGCCGATTTCAATTCGGACCGATATGTTTGCAATTTTTTCACTCTTTTTTATTCAGAAGCGTGCCCCAATTTGAAATCGGCCCAGTTTGAATTGGCCTAATTTAAAATTGATCCGCTTTGCATTAGTAGGTAAGTGAATTGGAATTGGCCCAAGTGGATTTGATCCAATTTGCTCCTCCTTCTTTGCTCCCCGCGTTGTAGTTACTAGGGTAACAGCTCCCTATCGGTAAAACTAAATTAAACTTTTTTGCTAATGTGTGGAAGAATTTTAGAAAAAGTCGAACTTGAGACCCCTTTGGAACCGGCAGATCGCCAGTTTTATTGATGGCCAAAGCTTTTTATCTGCAAAAAAACTTTCTGACGCCAAAAAAGTTGTTACCAAAAGTCGGCCCTATACGACAATGGTGCCCAAAAATTTGCCTTGGTCCCCCCTGCTGAATTTTTTATTAAAAATATCACATATGGGCCCTATTTTTTTTATTATCCTTTGAACAGAGGAACGATATTAATCACGATATTAATATCAGTAAAGTATTGCATATATTATAAAGGAAGACAGACAAAGAATATTAAAATTATTAAAGTAAAACCATTGAAAAATTGGCGCTAGTATAGAATAACTCCCCCCCAAACCAGACCTTCTAAAAATCGTTGTAACTGTGGAACAACCAGCTTAGGCTTAGCCCTTAGGCTTAGGGGTAGGCCAGCGTATGGAAATTGTGACTAATAAGTGTTTTTTCTGGGGTCTGGAACATATATTTGGGTGCTTTTAACTCAAGTTTTAGAAAGCATAAGTTTTGGAGGGTGGGGGGGCGTATTCTATACTAGGGTCGAAAAATTCAACAGGGGGGACCAAGGCAAATTTTTGGGCACCATTGTCGTATAGGCCCCAAAAGTCTATTTCTTCTCAAGACAAGCTATTAGAAAAGTATTTTTGGGCACAACAAAAATCCTTTTGGTCTCAAGAAAAAGACTTTGGCTACAGAAAAAAGCTCTGCCCTCTATTAGTCCCTCTAACAAAAAAATTTCGAAAAATTGAGCGATAACAAGGACAAAAATATTTTTCTGATCAAAACCTAAATATAATCTTCTAACAAATATTTCTAGGCACTAACTGCAATTGTTTTTTTCGCATCTAATATAGTGAACAACAAGTGTAATGGTCTAAGCAAAACTCAACAACAACAAAACTAACAAATGAGAACATTTCTCAAAACAATCCGTAACCTAATTTTTGCTGATAAAAAGTTTAATCCAGGGCCTCCTCCTGAAATACCTCAGCTGATTTTTCTGTGCTGGCTGCTTCTATTTCTTTTTGAGAGATTACTTCTCCGGCACTAGCTGCTTTGGAAGCACTGGAGGGCTGGATTTTGAGGAAGATGAAGTTGTTGAACACGTTCAGCATCTCCACAATGTTTTGGAGAGAGGGTGGTTGGATCTGCAAAATTATTTTTATACAGTGGGAAATATAGTTAACGTCTCCCATAGTTCACTCCATGCCACAGTTAACACCCTCCATACTGGCTAGTAAAATTTTATCTGGTCGGTCACGAAGAAATTTTTTGTTGCCATTGCCATAATGGCCTCTGGTTATCCTCAAGGTAATTACCAATTTTGGACGGGAGTCCACGGCGTTGAGAAAATTGTGGCTCTAGTCAGAATTGAACCCCCTGTTACTTCAGGGCAGTTTACAGTAGTATTTTTTAAAAATTTAATATTTTTCAAAATACCTATTTGTGTGGGCAAATTGTTTTACGAAACTAGAATTTAATAAAACACAAAATGAACCAATTCATTAAATATCGTAGAGCAAAAAATTTGTGCCCCCAATGGGAACCGAAGGGATTAGAAGCCCAAAATGGGAGCTTTTGTACAAAGTATAAAAAATTTCGGAAAAAAGCACTGTCCTGGGGTCTATCCCACTAATTGAAAAGTGAAAAATGAAAAGTGAAAAATGAAAAATGAAAAATTTTTCAATTTTTCATGAAAAATGAAAATTTTTCAGTTAGTGGGATAGGCCCCTGTGATTCAAAAATTAACATGCATGCCCGTAGTTGGGATCGAACCGATGAGCGCATTCGTTGACTCTCCCACACAACCACCTGGCCACACAACCACCACGCCCCTTTTTACTAATACTCGTTAACTAAAATTATTTCGTAATTTCCAGATCCACTAAAACTTATGCATAAGCCAACCCTACTCATACGTGATCAGTTTACTAACTCCAAACCAAAATCAAAAACCCACATTCATAGGAATAAAATGAACAAGTCCTTGACCAGCTGCTGCCCCTCTGACGTCATTCATCCGCTTCTGGAAGCTGACTGCCTGCTTTGTGAGGTGGCGTAAGCACTCGCTGCTTAGTCTGGTCTTTTCATGGTCCTCACCGAATATTCTGGAGTATATGTTGAAGGTCTCCTTTTCCATCTGAAGCAAACAAAACCATTACAATTTTCAACTAATCTCCAAAAAATAAAAATAAACTGACGGAAAGTGCAGTTCGGAAATCGCCGCGACAAGAATGGGTTCTGGCAATCACATGGAACAGCAGGGCAGTCTTCAGGCAGAAAGTCACGTCATATTTCAGGTATAACTTCAGTGCGTGGTTGAGGAACTTGACCGCAAGCTCGTATTCTTGAACAGAGTAGAGAATCACACCAATGTTGGCCTGCGAAAAGAATTTGGGTTAGGGACTAAGAAATCGGAAAGATTTTTCGGCGAAAATAAAATCTCACATCAATCTGAGCCATCACCTGAAAATTGAAATGGCTTTGTAATTGTTTAGTAATAATGGTCAAAGTCGGTGATTACCGGGTGGTTTTCTCCGTGGGCAACAAGCTGAAAATGGAAGGGATTATTAGAGATTTGACTTGGTGATTAGGTTGTGAATTAAGATTGTAAAATGGAGATTTTTCTGGATTCTCCAGCTATTCCGGGAGCTTTGTACGAAAAATATATAAGAATTAGTTTTTTTAATGTTAGGATTTCTCTTGATCAATACTCCTTTTTTTACCAAATTTGGTTTTGCCTTTTCTCTAAAAATTGACCTTTTACACAAAGTGATAATACTATTATGTAGCCCTGAGATTCCAGTTTCTAACAATGTTAAACTTTCTGTAAGATGTATTGAAAATGTCGAACAAAAAAGCAAAAGTAAGGACCAAATTAATTTTTGGACCTGGTCCATACTTTTGATTTTTTGTTAAACATTTTGATAATATCTTGCAAAAAATTATACGGTACTTCTCCGGTTTAAGACCCCCTCCCAAATTTCTCCGGTTTAGAATATTTTCGCGAGACACTATTACGTTTCAAAAAAGGGACCTAAACCGGAGAAGTACCAATTTTACTTTCTTAGAGATTAGAATCGCAAAGCTACCTGATGGTGCTATCACTTTATGAAAAAAGTCACAAAATTTAAGAGAAAAAAGCAAAACAAATAAATAAAAAAAAATTGGTACAAAAAGAAGTACTGCTCATTTCTCCTTCTCCAACTTAAAAATAAAATAATAAATAATAAAAAAAATGGTGGTAATACCATGAGGTATCTGGCGCGGTAAAGCAGCTTGAGTGAGGAGGCAATATGCATGTTGGCAAACGAGTAATGGGCTAGGTTGATCTGAAATCGAACAAAAATTATTATTTGCATCGGAAACCAAATTTCAAAAATTTCTTACATAGTCCAAAATAGTCTCATAGTTGTCTGCAATTTTTTTTGTATATAAAATTTTGATCAAAATTCAAAAAAATTCCTACCAATTCCATTGCATCGCTCAGAAATCATGACTGCTTTGTGCTGTTGGCTAAGAGCATCCGACAAATCTCCCAGAGCAAAAGCCATTCTAGCCATCAGGCGGAGACAAAGGGCCAGGTCTGGATGCAGGGGCCCGTAGATGTTGCTCATCTGCAAACAGGTGAATTAAAAAAAATTTTAAGTTAAAGGAGGAGTGCAAATAGAAGGGGGTAATAGACTAATAAAAATGATCTTTTTTGGTTTTCAGTTTGTAACACTTCTTCAATGATCCTTCAAAGATTTTTTCACCAAAGTTCTTAGAAAAAATGGAACATTTATGGATATGGAAACATCTTATGGAACATCTATTTCGGAAACAATTTTACCGGCCAAATTTTCGAAAATTTTGGTCCCCCTATGGTTTTCCTCCGGGTCGAAGGTTCGACTCCGTCATCGTCTAGCAATAGCGCCTCTAGCAAATTTACAATTTCATCTGTATCATCATCAATATCTGCATAATTGTGTTCTGGCCGACCTACTCTTTGTATTTCCTTGCGATCAATAGACCTTTGCACAATATCTCTTTTCCATGGATGCTCTGCTAATGCCTTTAGGTTGATGATTTTCTCTTCCCTTCTTCCTTATTTGAACATAACTGGGGAAAAATGTTGTTTTCAAGACGGAGTCGAACCTTTGACCCGGAAGAAAACCATAGGGGGACCAAGGGGGCCAAAATTTTCGAAAATTTGGTCGGGAAAATTTTTTCCTAGACAGATGTTCCATAAGAAACTGGATTTTTTTCTAAGAACTTTGGTGAAAAAATCTTTGAAGGATCATTGAAGAAGTGTTACAAATTGAAAACCAAAAAAGGTCATTTTTATTGGTCTATTCCCCCTACAACCAAACCTCGATTTAACGACATTCAGGGGACCGGCAAAAAAGTGTCGTTAAATCGAGGGTCGTTAAGTCGAAAATCAAGTTAATTGTGGTTAAATCGAGTTTTTTCATAAATATTCTAGCCATTCACCAACAAATTATGAATTTATTCAAACACATAACCAAATCAGTGAGGGCAGTCAACACTCAATGTAACGGCACTTTTTTTGATTAGTTTTAGGGTATTGTTTCAGTAACATATTCTTGCACTGGAATAGTCGCTGTAGTCAGTGTCGGTTAACCAATCAGTGTATATCGAGCTCTTTTTTCCAAGGCCACAGAATTATCGATTGAATTGAACAATTTATTAAGGATTTTCGAAAACAGTTAAATTAATGAAGATATCAACCAATATCGAAAAAGTTGTCAAAAATTTTCGGCTTCACACTTTTTAAACGTTCTTCATTCAACATATGATTAAACTTGTCACATTTCTGTCAGTTTCTAGATGTTGGGGTTTAATTTTTTTTTTTTTAAGTTCTAGTGAAAATCATATAATACTGAAAGTAATGCACGATGGTGACAAAATTTAAAATATAAGCTTTTTTGAGTTTAGATGAGAAAAATTAGTTGTGAGTCGTTAAATCGAGAGTCTTCTTCCTAGCAGGGACCGGAAAAATGTGTCGTTAAATCGAGAGTCGTTGTATAGAGATTCAGTTTCAATCAAATTTGACTGAGACCAACCAAATAATTTTGAAAGTGTCGTTGAATCGAGAGTCGACTGTATTTGCACTCCTCCTTTAAAATTTTTAGGGTAGTCAGTTTACCATGTTGTGAGCCTGTGACATCAATTCATACCCGATCCTTGGGAATCCGTTTTGCATCTTGTTCAACGCTGTCAAATACAAATTGTAGGCATCTTGAGCTCGGGGATTCAGCTGAAAAATTTTAAAATTTATCGAGCCTAAAAATTTTAGGCTAAAATATAGTTATTTTGAATAATACCCTTTTCATGCGCCAAATTGACCTTTTTGGCGCAATTCGGACTAGGTAAGTTCGAATCCCATTGGTGACGCGCACATTAAAAAAAGGCCGAAAATGGCAATCTTTCAACAATATGGCAAAAAAGGTTAAAATTCATGGAAATTTATCGAAGCTCGACTGTAGGAAAAAATAGGCCATTATCGGAAAAGTCGAAAAAATTTGGCTTTGTTCTTTTTTAGCTAAATTTGATAGCTGAACTATCTTGATGCAAAGACCAAAATTACAGAAGTGGACACAGAAAACATTTTTTAGAGTCGATTTGATCAAACCAACAACAAATTATAACTTAATTAGAACAAAGAATTATTTCCGCAGTACTTTTATGACAATTGAGAAAACACTTACATGTTTGACCACTGGATACAAGTTGAAAATGTCAGCCTCGCAGAATGGAGCTGACAGCGCCTTTTGCTTGCACAAATCAAGAGGGTAGTTCTGCAAACATATTTTTTTTGTAAAAAAGAATATTAATAAAAATCTTATTAAATAAACCTTCAAAAGCAGCTGAATGCCTGTCTGAAAAAAACGTAGAAATTAGAGAAAATCTTCGATACAAAAGTATTTCGTAAAAGGGCCATGCTCTACACACTGCAAATTAAGGCGGGGACCAGCAATTCTTCAAAAATTGCCCGTCATTCTGCTGTTGTCGGGGGTTGTAATATATCGGACTGACAACTAGTTGCTGGGTTTGTGAGCACTTTTTCAAGAGGTTGTAAAATCTTTATTTTTAGCGTTTCAGATATTCTGTTTGAACAGTTTTGCACAGAAAGGCAAAATATTCAAAACTATTTAAACGGAATGTCTAAAACGCTGAAAATGGAGAATTTACAACCTCTTGGAAAAGTGCCCACCGTTCCAGAAACTGGTCGTTGGTTCGAAATAAGACTACCTCCGACCAGTGTTTCCGAAAATAACACTTTGCATTCAACACTTAACACATACATTTTTTTCATATGTTTTGTTTTCTTATCTCAGATGTTTTTACACCATTTTGTAGCTGAGATTTTTCTCTATCTTTGAGTGGTCAAACACACCAGTTAAAAATTATTTTTTAGGAAATCACACCAAGTGTTTGAAAAAAACCAAGTGTACACTTACACTTGATGTGATTTCCTTAAAAATTATTTTTAACTGGTGTGTTTGACCATTCAATCGATAGAGAAAAATCTCAGCTACAAAACGGTGTGAAGACATCTCAGATAAGAAAACAAAAGGAGCACTTGAGCCCCCGAACCCCCGAAACACTGGCCCCGACAACCCTATTGTTTTCACTCGTTTCATGTCAAATCTGATATTCACCTTATCCTACTTTTAAAAAGTAGGCAGAAAACTTTCGTCGGATCAGGTATATTGCTTATAGAAAACAGTCATGAGAGAAAGAAATTGCTGGTGTTTGGTGGTGTTTCAGGTTCAAGTGAGTGGGGGTCTGAGGTTCAATTTAGCCCAAATAAAACCTACCAATCCGCAAACTCGTCTGATCACCGAGACTCTCTGAGCCTGACTCCATTCCACAAACTGGTCGCAATTCTCAGCTTGCATTGCATAGCCGTAGTGTTGTTTGGCGTCCTCAGCCAGGCTCTTCCAAAGCGACTTCTGAGTCAGTTTTCTCCACTCACTAGTCTTCTTCTCGGCTGGATTGGACTTGTTGGTATTGTTGCTCACATTCTCCCAGCCATTGACAATCAGGGGGGTCTTGCGCTTGCTTTTCTTGTTGCTCTTCTTGGATGAGGTATGCAATTCTCCAGCAGTGTCCTGGGTGGGTGAGGCAGCTTGTTGGTGATTACTGGCTCCAATCAAGCAGTTCAGGAAGTGGGCTATGGATGCGCCTGTTTGAGTGGCCTCGATGCCCTGCATATAAGACTGGAAGAAGTGACGAGCACATCGCGAGACCAACTCCACTTTGAGAATTGTCTGAAAAAAACTTTTAGATTGAAAGGGGTTTTCAAAAATGGGTATGCTGCCGGTGGTATTCCAACGGTTCGTTGCATCCATACTCCACTATAGTCGAAGCTCGATATAAGGGCACCCCCTCAACTGCGTTCCCGACTACGGTGAGACACTTTTTTCTCTCAATTTTCTCAAGGTTTTGTTTTGTCAATTCTGTTTTGACAGTTTGGTCCCAAAAATCACGAAAATTCCAATCTAAATTTGGTTCTATACAAATGCAAAACCTTGATATAATGAACCCTATTTTTTTAAAAAAGGTTCTTTGTATCGAAGTTTTGCTTTCTGAAAGAAAAAATCTTTGGTTTCTGAAAAACAATCCAAAATCATAGTCCTTGCAATCTTTCTGACCAGACTGTCACAAAGAAGAACAAATAAGAAATTTCGGCGCTACTAGCGAATACCCCCCCAAGAATCTGACTTTCCCAACCAAGGAAAAGGATTAAACTATGTTTGGAAAAAATTTAATTTTTTTTGAAAGTGCTTGGTCCCCCCTGTGGATCAGCTAAATCAGCTGCAAGAAGAAGTAAATCAACTGCAAAAAAGGGGTGCCCATAATTTTCTACTCAGAATTTATCACTGACAAGGGAACCTGGCGAACTTTTTTTTCACTTGCCCAGGAGAATTTGGTCTCATTGGATAGCCAGTATGCGACTTTGAATCAAGTCTCTTGAGATCTCCGGCCCATAGCCCACAAGAAACGATAACAAGGCTGGTAAAGTTTTTGAATTTAAAGGGGGGCTTTATTTGCGCATCGACTAGGTCACAGGCTCAAATACTACTTGGTGCTCATTCTATTTTTACTCACTTTTATTCACCAATTGGGTGCCAAAATGACCCTCAAGCTGTTAGCTATCCAAAAAAAATTATTAGCGCAAAGTAAAATAAAAAATATAGAGTTAAAAAACAAGGTATGCTCTCAGTAGCATACCTGCACGTTCGGAAAAATCGACACCGACCCGGCCGCCAGGCCTACTTGAAATCGTCGCCGGGCGCCGGCGTGTACGACATGTGTTTGACGTTAACATTTTTGTTTGTTGCTGCCAGGATCTAAGTTAGATGCCAAAAAATAGCAAAAAACATACTGTTAAAACTTAAAAATGTCAAAAATATTTAAAAAATCCAGTGCTGTGCCGGATATATAGGACGGGGCCCCGGCATAAAAAGGCGCCGACGCCCGTGCAGCTATGTCCAGTAGTGTTTGAACCTGTGACTGCGCATATAAAGCACACTAAAATTTCAAAAAAAAAACACCTTGGTCCCCCCCTGTTGTTTTTCGATATTTTACTAGCCTTCTTATCCCAACTTTTTGGCCTATAAGCCCGAGATCTCAAGAGATTTGATTCAAAGTCGCATAGTGGCTATCTCATGAGGCCAAAATCTGCAGGGCGAGCGTGAAATTTGCACTCACAAGGTTCCCTTGTGAGTGCAAATTTAAGCCCAATGAACTTAAAAGCATCAAAATTGTCCAAAACTGGGGTTGTCACACAGTTAATTCGAATTTTCAAAATGTTTTGGCCTTTTTTGGTGTTTTCATGTGTATTTTTTTACAAAATTTTGAGTATCTGACCCGGCAACAGTGGTACACAAATTTTTTCATTCAGTTCACAAAAATTGATCTATTTTGCTCGAACTCGAGTTGTCTGACTCAAAATTGTTTTTATCAAAATAGATCAATTTTCGTGAACTGAATGAAGAAATTTGTATGCCACTGTGTAGCCACTGAAATAGGCTTTCAGTTGCGGGGTCAGATACTCAAAATTTTGTAAAAAAATACACATAAAAACATCAAAAAGGTCAAAAAAATTTAAAATTCGAGTTAACTGTGTAACAACTCTATCCAAAACACTACCATCTAAAGATTATTGCAATTTCACACAAAAATGGCCAAGTCACTTCACGCCAATTTCACGCCAAGTTCGATCCCCAATAGAAGCAAACATTATTATTTTTATCACAATTTCTTACCAAAATGTAGTCGAGTCTAGCCACTCCCTCAGCACGCTCTATGATTTTGCCGAGGTAGCGCAGGTTGATGCCCCTGCTGTGCAATGCCTCCACTACGCCTATGCCGTCTATAGGTGCAATGGACTGGTGGGTGCAGTCTCGAATGAATAGAGGGATTTGTTGGGCCAGAAGGAACTCGGCGGCACTAGACACCTGAACACAGTTGACTTATTTTACCAACTGTAGATAGTTATCTGACCATTTTCTTTTGAGCAACCAGATCCTCCTCGGGCGCATGGGTGATGGTCTTGCAGTAGCAGTCGGGGTTGAAGCGAATGTCGAACTCGTAGGAGCTGAAGGATCCAAGCATGCGAGTAGCTTCCGCCACTACCTGAAAATTTTTCAATTTTCAGTTTTCTTACTTTACAGGGTGTTTCAAATTTTTCTGACACTTTGAAGCGGTCATAACTTTTTTAAAGGCCGTTTTTTGAATTTCTGTGAACGCAGATCGACTCAGTTTTTGATGAAAATTTTTTTGGTATATAATGTGGAAAACACGATATTCGCTTGGTCCCCCCTGTTGTTTTGGCCTTACCCATCCAAAGGCCACCTACAGACCAGGAGCCAAACAACAGGGGGGACCACGATAAAAAGGTGTTTTCACCTACCTTTCTTTATAAAATGTCAATTTTTTAAATTTATTATAACTTAGTAAATCAGATCTTGAGGGTACCGAAAGGGGCGCAGGAGGCTTGGTTAGAGATGTGAAAAAGATGGAATTTGAACATAGTTTTGTTAACTGGGGCCTACCGCGTAAAGAAACTCTGGTATACATACATTTTTTATGCATCCAGAGTCACTTTCGAGTGATTTGTGTCTAAGGTATGTGGGTGTGCGCATCTCAACCCCAAGCAACCAAGACCCCTGCGCCCCCAAAGGGGTGAGATGCGCACACCCACTCACCTGAGACATAATTCCGAGCAAGACTCTTGATCAAAAATGCATTTAGAGGCTCTTTTTGCCCAGCTCCAGTGACCAAAACATGGTAAAACAGCCAAATGGTCGAAATTTCAAAATGCCCAAAACTCAAATTTTTTTGACCAGAACACAAAAATAATGTCTTTTTTGAACTTCTGAGGTGATTTTAGGTTGATATAGGGTGTTTGGAAACACTTTGAAAAAAAATTTCATTTGGGGTATACTCCGGTAGGGTCGAAAATTCTTCGAAAATTGGTCAAAAACACAATGCCATAAACATGGTTTTTTGAATTAAGTGGGGAATTTTCAAGGTACTTGTTCGGTTGGGGGGCCCCTGATATTTTTGACCAAATAATGTTTATTTCTGTTTTGAACAATAACAACTGAAAATCAAATGTGGAGTTCACATTTGTAATCCTCATACAAAAAATAAGGAATTTGTGCTACGAAAAAAGTGGCCGTTAGACCACAAGTGAAATTTTGTAAAGGCCCCCCCCCCCAAACCGAACAAGTGCCATTTTCAAAGACTAGGGAGTATTTTCCGTTCCATTTGAGAAAATACGGTAGTTTTGTTCAAAACCCCTACTTTGTTGCTCAACTCCTCAGTGTCCATGTCCTTGACAGACAATTCTTCCGACTCATTAGTGTTTTTAGCAACTTCTATTTCTAGTTGCTTCAGCTTGTCCTCGACCACCTGATTGGCCCCTTCCTTGAATATTTTCTCGACTGAGGTGATGGCCTTGATCACTTCATCATCATCGTCCACTTTGCTAGAGTCTAATTCTTCGCTCTTTTCAGCGTTCTCGGTGACCTAAAATCAAATTGAATTAAAGCAGTGCAAATCGTCCAGCTCTTTTTTTTTAACTACCTTTTTGAGTGACTCCTCCTTTGCACACTCATTTTCCTTGTTCTCTTTGTTCTGCAAGCATTGCTTTTGGACTAGCGAGGAGACGATTCTCATGAAGGTCATGTAGCGGAAGCTTAAAACGATTTTATTTATATAGGTTCTGGTCATAATATAGGTCAAATAAGAAAATTGCCTCGCTGCTAGGAGCGATGTGAAGGGTAAAAGCCACAATTTTTTTCGCTCTTTTCTCAATTTTTTTTGAAAAAGTGGATATTTCTTGTACAGTCGAGTCGCGATATTACGAAATTTGTTCGAATTCGACCCCCGCCTGGGTCCGACAATTATTTTACTCCAATTCTTGTGTGTTTTTTGCCAATTGTCGTTTGCCAATTGCAGTGTCCTATATAATTACACTAGACTTGTTTTTAAAATGTCTCCTGTATATCCTCGTGCACTCAATTCTGACGAATTTAGGTCATAAATAATCTGTGTCGTCAAGATATGACCAAAACACGTAAGCGGTGACAATTCACAAAAAAGTCTGCTCAAGATGGTCTTATAGGGGGTGCCCAACTTGCATCTTTCCAATCCACCGAAAAAGCAAAACTTACTCAACAAATGCATCAATGAGTTCTTGTCTGAGAGTGACCAGCTTGTGCTTGAAAGGTCTTGGGAATCCGTTCTTCTGGCAGAGTTCAGTCACCTCGCCCTCTTCCAAAAAGTTGACATCTGGTGGGAAAGTTCGCAGCAAGTCGAGCAGATAGTAGCGTCCATCATTTCCAATTATTCCTTTGCTCTCTGAAAAAAACATTTTAAAGGTCAAAAAAATTCTAGCCCTAAAATAACCAACCATAAGAAGTGAACAGCTTGACAAATTTGCCTTCGTCCTTGCCATTCCAGACCCTGTGCGGAGCGACTTTTAGTTGTTTAGCAGACTCAGCCAGGAATTCTTCATAAGCTTCGGAGCCGACCACAGTCTTGCCGGAGTCGAAAGAGCCGTAGACCACCGATTCTTCTTGATCTCGCTCCAGAATGCCGGGTATGATGGACTGAGCGGTCAGGCGGTAACCCTGAATACTTTGGATGTAAAAATGGAAAATTTGTCTAAAAGGGAGGAGGTTTTCTGGTGCAGAAATGGTACAGTCAAACTTCCCTAACACGTACCCCCTATAACACGTACACTTCCCTAACACGTACACCTTTTTTGATTTGGTTGGATTTACCTTACCAAAAAATGTCTATTTATGTACCCTCTATAAGGCGTGCCTTCCCTAACACGTACACCTAAGCCCGGTCCGCAGGGGGTACGTGTTAGGGAAGTTTGACTGTATCCAAAAAACATGGACTCCCTTTCACTTGAAAATGCCTGGAATCCTTGCTTAATTTTCTTAAAAATTTATAAGCGATGAAAAAAAGGTATGCAGATATTTGGTACTTTTTGACAGAATTAAAGAAAAGCGCGAATTTTAAAACTGGCACAAAAAGTGTTTTATCCATTTTTTTTTGAATTCGCGCCTTTAATTTTTTGCAGTATTAGCTTGCCCTAACATTCACTGGCCTACTGTGAGATGAAGACCTCACCTAAATTCCAAAAAAATCGAAAACATTAACCAAACAGCCAAAAATAAAATTCACGAGGCTCGGATTCAAACAAAATGGCCCAAAAAGTACCAAACGCCCATAAAAAAAGTCCTAAAAAGGTGACCAAGCAATATCTTGCTCATTTAATCTCTACTATGCTCAGAATACGGCCAAATACCTTGTAGTCGACAATAGCCATGCCTAGAGTGTGCAGCTTAGCGTGGTCCAAAGCGGCGTACGCTTTTACGGCATTCAAGTCGGCAGAGGTGGCGGCAAAAGCGGCGGCGTCTCCTCCCATTTCCTGCAATAAATTTGTGTTTTGACTGAATTTGACTGAGACCATAATAACGACTTGTTCTCATGGCCTCTGTTTTTTAAGAGGACAGATAGGCAAAAAACATGGCACCTTTTTCACAATATTAAAAAACTTGGACCAAATTTTTTTTAGAAAAATGTAGATTAAAAAATGCATTTTGGCTACTTTTGAAGAAAACTATTTTTTTTCAGTGTTTATTGCCATTCCAAAGCCAAAAAACGTCATTTTGAAGTAAAATTTTCGAAACTAACCGAAAATGACCGCATCAATTAGGGTAAAAAGTGGAAAGACACAGCAAGTGATCCAAGTTTTTACCACATACCGGGCGGGCCAAGAAATATGGAACCTTTTAAGAGGTCATAACTTTTTTTGTATACCTAATTCCTGTGAATACACATCGACTTAGAATCGCGTGACAATTTTTTTGGTGTATAATGTCAAAAACACAATTTTCACTTGGTCCCCCTGTGGTTCGGGTTCGGGCTTTGGCCCTCAAAAGGCCATCCAGAGACCAGGGCCCAAACCACAGGGGGGAACCAAGTGAAAATCGTGTTTTTGACTTGATATACCAAAAAAAATTATCATACGATTCTAAGTCGATCTGCGTTCACAGAATCTCGGCATACAAAAAAAGTGGCCCTATTGACCTATCCGGAGCCATTTTTCCCTTTGGTCCCCCCTTTGGTTTTTTTTGAAAATTTTGATGTGAAATTTGTGAACATTGTGAACACAAATTGAGCCTAGGCCTAACCCTGGAGACATTTTGGAAATATTTCACATCAAAATTTTCAAAAAAAACCAAAGGGGGGACCAAAGGGAAAAATGGCCCCGGATAGGTCAAGAGTGCCAAAAAAGTTATGAACTATTAAAATTTCCCATATTTCTTGGCCCAGCCGGTGCATCGGTCATGTTTATCAACTTTTTCCATGGCATACTGATAGGTGATTGGTTTACCTTGTAGTGGTCCTTGACATCAAAACCCAGTGAAAAGAAAATGTTGTTCCAAATGAACATGTGTGTTTTCGGATCATCCATAGCGTTGATTGTGAGCACACTGAAAGAAAAAAACACAGATTTGCAGAATTGCTAGACTAAATGCTATTCCAACTTACTTGCCGTCTATAATGTTCACGGCACCTTTGATTGCGGCCGCCAAAAAGTCGGAATGCACCTTGAACTTGGCTCGATCTGAATATCATCACCGGTTTAAATTTTAAAAAATTGTGAGAGAAATATGAAAAATCTACCGCGACAGATGCGTTCAGTAAAGGTGGTTCGAGGCATATCCTGAAAATTGGAGTTTGAGATGATTGGTGCAAATAATAAGAAATATTTGAGATCCATCGCTTTGAGGTGGCCTCCAGCTTAGAGATTTGGGCTTAACTTTTTGACAAAAAAGTCAAAACAAGAATGCCGAGTACCCGAAATTTTCCAGCCGGGTACACGAATTAAGATTTGAAAGCCGCAATTTTGTCGGGGGTAGTCTTATTTCGAACCGACGACTAGTTGCTAGGTTTGTGAGCACCTTTTCAAGAAGTTGTAAAATCATTCCCTTTTAGCGTTTCAGACATTCTTTCTGAACTGTTCTGCACAGAAAGGCAAAATCTTGAAAACTATTACCATGGTTGTTTGCAGCTCCTCGTTCCAATCTCTGACTTGACCTGAAATCCAAAATATTTAATTTCAGCCCAAACCACCAATCTTGCTCGACACCAAAGTATTAAAATACGCACTACCTGGGACGTGGTCCTCCAGCCCAACTCTGTGGGGTTGTGTCAGGTCATCTGAACCAAAATAAAACTCAAAAACACAATAAAAAAGTAATGCTAACCAGCCCGGATTTGGTCCTGGGTATGGCTGAAATAGATAAAATAGTTGATTTTTACAAAATTTAAGCCGAATTTAGCTTACTCGATGTTGGGCACAATCCAGGAATATGTCTGGTAAGGTGTGGGCAGACGTTCATACACATGTTTCTCACCCCGCATCTTCAAAATCTGTGGAAAGACTCGACGGAACTGAGGACTAAGCTCTGACAACAGGTCAAACAGACTGTGGAATATGCCTCTGTTGTAGGTACTTGATGGGTCTGGATTGAACGCATCCTCTGTGGTCGAGTTCACGTAGAAACCTTCAAATCATAGCTTTAGTCTTGATTTGAAAGATTGCAAAGGATTGTAAAAATCGAGATGAAAAAAAGCACAGGTTATAAAATTTTATGAGGATTCACATGCGGACTGGCCAGTCAGTTTTTTTAAAATTTATTACCCATTTACGCCAGGGGTCCGATTAAATCCCTTAATTAAAGGCATTGCCCTTAATTTGAAAATTTTGCCTTTAATTTTTTTGAAAATAAAGGCACATTTTGACGAATGTTATGAAAGTTATGACTACTTTCTTGGGCAGAAAGAGTTGTTGAAAGCAGGAAAAGGGGGGGGGAGAAAAATATGTTGTTTGTCAATAAAGTTGTTTTTTTTGTCGATTTTTGTCGGGTTTGAAGCATAGGGACAACATGCCTTTAAGTTGCCTTTATTTTGGTGAAAATTCCTTTAAATTGCCTTTATTTTTGACACTAGATGCCTTTATTTTAGAAAATCTCGATCGAACCCCTGATTTACGCGTATTTTTTCCCTCCCCGTGTAAAGTGAGCAGATATACATAGACCCTAGGAAAAGAAGGAAGAGGTGGCTGCGTAGTGTAATGCTAGCACATCAGCCCGGCAAACTGACTGTTGCAGGTCGTCTGATACGCTAAATTTTTAAGCTGATCGAAAACCAGTTTTTGGCTATTTGACTAAGCGCAACCTCAATTGGACTCTTAAGAATGTTACCGAAATTATATGGATTTACGAAAATTTCAATACCGAAAAAAATTTAACAAAAAATAGAAAAGTTTTGGGTTCTTAATGGATAGTGACCAATGCTGGCCTTACGGCAATATAAACTACCCAAAACTAGCATACCTTTGGCACAGCAAGTGATGTGGAACCTCCTGTCCTCCATAGTGTCCACATACAGATACAGAATATCGCCCTGAAAATATTTTTTTTCAGTAGGTTCAGAGCAGATATATTGGGTTTTTAGTAATGAATTTTATTCGCTAATTATCACACACATGCGTTATACCTTACATACCAATGGAAAGCTCATTCTTTTCTCTACAAGATCTCTGTTATTGTTTTTCTGGAATGATCAATTCTTGGTAATTTGTAGGCATAAACGATGGAGTGTCAAGTGGACAAGGATTTGCATTTTCGACATCACTTGCTTTTCGCTTTCAATCGTGGTGCGAAGGCTACAGAAGCAGCTAGGGAAATTTGTGCGGTTTACGGAGAAGATGCTATGCCAGAAAGAACGGCTCAAAACTGGTTTCTCAAGATCAAAAACCGGAAATTTCGACTTTAATGACGCCACGATTGAAAGCGAAAAGCAAGTGATGTCGAACATGCAAATCCTTGTCCACTTGACACTCCATCGTTTATGCCTACAAATTACCAAGAATTGATCATTCCAGAAAAACAATAGCAAAGATCTTGTGGAGCAAAGAATGAGCTTTCCATTGGTATGTAAAGTGATAATTAGCGAATAAAATTCATTGCTAAAAAACCGCCATGACTTATGTTACAACCCAATAGCTAAAAAAGTCAAATCCATACCTTCATTTTTCGGGGTCCTGAAAAATTAAAAAATTTTTAAAAATTTCTCAAAAAATATGTTTAAAATTGATACCTGGAGGTGGATTGTAAGGTGAAAAGGCAAGGAACTTCAAAGCCGACAATTTGGTGTTTGGAGCAGCTGGAGGAATGAGCGATTTGAGAGGCACGGAGTCCTTGAAACCCGGCTGGATGTACTCTGGCGGCAGGCAGTCCACGTCGCTTTTGATGTCAGCACGGGCTCTTTTGACTAAATATTACAATAAGTTGGTAATGGAATTGAGAATCGGGAAAAAATGGTTTCAACTTTAACCTTCTTCAGTGTGAGTGATGGCTGAGAGAAAAGTGAAGGAGGCGAAATCCACACCATTGATAGAGTCGGATCTGTCCAAGCTGCGCAAAATCTCGCTGAAATGTATTTAGTTTAGCGAGTTAAGGTGCAAACACAATGAGGAAGCCGTTTGCGGATGCTAAATCAGATTTGTCGGAGCACTTAACCTTAACCCCCTTCACTCAATTCAGCTTGGGGGACCAAGGCAAAAGGCCTTTTTGCGCAAAATAATTATTGGTATTAAAAGTGTAAAAAAAATTGCCTTGGTCCCCCAAGCTGGATTGAGTGAAGAGAGTATAGGTTAATTTAGATGATTTGTCACACAGAAATGGCCATAACTTTTTTTTAAATTTTTCAAAAAAGTTTTTGTTGGTGCCATTTTGTAGCTAAGATTCAGGGCTACCAGATAAGCTATTAGTAAAGTAGATGTTGGTTGAAAAATTAAGATAAAAAAGAGAATCCGCCCAAGCATCCGCACTGAATTCGAGCTAGGATTCTTGAAATTTTATCTGAGTTTTTGAAGCAATATTTACTCAGTCAATAGCTCATTTGGTAGCCCTAAACCTCAACTATATGATTCCAGAAACTACATAAGCAACTGGAAACCAAAAAAAAAAAAACCGCACCAAATGAATAATTTGGGAAAAAGTAAAAAAAAGCGAGGACTCTGTTTAGGGGGAACTTTGTCAAAAACGAAACTTCTCAAAAATTTGCCTTAATCCACCCTGTAGTTTTTTTTCCAAAAGTCTCAAAAATTATTTATTTACACTTTTCAAGCATTGTTTAGCAAAAAAAAAATTTTCTGAATTTTTTACAATTTGCACTACAGGGGGACCAAGGAAAATTTTTGAGAAGTTTCTTCTAGCCACTAAATATACCGCCTCCAATTTTTTTATTTTATGTGGTCATGTTAGAGAGTTGGCTTTACGATGGGCTCTATATGTGTATACGCCGAAAAAAATATGCCTTGGCCCCCCTGTTATTTTTTTTTGCAAAAAAAATCAGGTTTTGCCTTGGTCCCCCAGGCTGATTTTTTTCAAAAATTTTTTTTTTTTATTAATTTTTGATTAAAAATAATAAAAATGCACTTTGCGTGTTAGAAATATAAATTTACGAGACTACTCCTAGAGTAAATCGATTGCTATGTAGGCCTATATTGGCAGGAGCACGACCAAAAACTGCACATTTTCCATTGAAAAGGATCAGTATACTTGTAAGTTAATAGAAAAAAACTATTTAATTCAAACACAAGAATTAAAATGTCTGCAATTGAATGGTTCACGGACAATTAGACGAGCAAAAATTTGCCAAAAAAATTAACAGGGGGCATATTTTTTCCGGCGTCGGCATGAACATATTGTATTTCCTCTATTCCTCTGATTCAAAACGTGTTCTTGGCATTGCGTTTTAACCCACTTTTTAAAGATTCATCTCAGGCAAGTTACCACTCATTCTGTAGCTCATCTCACTGACTACAAAACGGGTGGTAACTTGCCTGAGATGAATCTTTAAAAAGTGGGTTAAAAACGCAATGCCAAAAACACGATTTTGAATCAGAGGGGGGTGGCTCTATTAGAGGAAATACGGTATAGAGCCTTACGATGCATACTCGTTTCCAGCTCTACTACTACAGTCAAACCTCGTTCATCCGACACCCCCAAAAGTTCATTCCCGCCTTGGGTCCGACACTTTCTTTAGCTCAATTTTCGAAGTGTTTTGCTAAATGTGATTCGCCAGTCTAGTCCGAAATATTGCAAGGATTCTTATTCTGCCATTCGTTTTTTCAAAATTTTTAAATTTCGCCATAAAGACCCGCGGACCTCGGTTATCCGGCACCTGATTTTCAAAGGGGTGCCGGATAACCGAGGTTCGCGAGTCTTTATGACGAAATTTAAAAATTTTGGAAAAACGACCGGCAAAAACAGAATCCTTGCGATATTTCGGACTAGACTGGCGAATCACATTCAGCAAAAGACTTCGAAAATTGAGCTGAAAAAAGTGTCGGACCCAAGGCGGGAATGAACTTTTGGGGGTGCCGGATAAACGAGGTTTGACTGTATTTGGTTGTTTTAGGGGGTAAGGTGTTGGTGGCAAATGTTTCTGTTTTTGATATGTTTGTTAATTTTAATGGCTCAACAAAGGCTAGATAATTAATACTAAAAAGTGCACTTCTGCTCAAAAACATCGATTGTGGAATGGAAAAGAAAAGTGTGTCCTTTGAGAAAAGTCCTCTTGTGCTCCAAAAGGTCACCTATGACCAATTCTAATGGGCTGTGGGAGCAAAAGAATTTTGGTTTTTATGCTGCAATTAACCTGTTTCAAACTTTGGTAGAAAATGCTTCGACAAAATAATTTTTTGATAATTTAAAGGGGGTTTAAAAGCTGTCAAGGAGATAGTCTCTCTCTTCTAAGTTTTTGGTTTTTTAAATGTGGTTTCAGGGCCATATTTTGTCGACAATCCGATGTTGTGGTGTCAGACAAACTTGTGCAGAATTAAAAATTGGATTAGCATCATCTATATCAGAATTTCTAAATTCCTGCAAAAAATGGCCGCTACTAGCGAATACCTCCCAAGAATCTGACCATCTCAAAATCGTTGTAACTACCCTTTGGAACAACAAGTTTAGGCTTAGCCCTTAGGCTTAGGGGTAGGCCAGCATATGGAAGTTGTGACTAATAATAGTTTTACATACATTTTTTGGGGTCTGGAACATATATTCGGGTGCTCTTTACTTAGGCTTAGGGGTAGGCCAGCGTATGGAAGTTGTGACTAATAATAGTTTTACGTACATTTTTTGGGGTCTGGAACATATATTCGGGCGCTCTTTACTTAGGCTTAGGGGTAGGCCAGCGTATGGAAGTTGTGACTAATAAGTGTTTTACGCACTTTTTCTGGGGTCTGGAACATAAATTGGGACTATTGGGACTAAGTGAGTTCCAAGTAGGAACTTCTTCGGAAAGGGGGCCACATTTTTAAATCAAAATATGTTATTCTTTTTTTCGTCATTTTTGGTCGACATCCATTTTCTTCTCACCGCATGGGGTTATCGTGCCGATATTCTTGTTCTTTCCGATTGTGATGCATGAGTATAGGTCTTCAGTTTGTGCTGATGTTTTCTTCTATTTAGCTTCATGGATGTTTGTTAAGAAACTGTTGTACTCAATTGGCGTACATTGGTATTAAGGTCACAAAAAAATGTGGCCCCTTTTCCGAATAAGTTCCAATTGGGTTACTTCTTACTTAAGTTTTAAAAAAAAATCGTTGGGGGCATGTATTCGCTAGTAGGGTCAAAAAATGCCCTAAAATCGAAATGGAAAAGGGGAAAAACCATCTGAAAAAGGTTGATCAGTCTTCTATTTCATTTCGCTTTTAAGGGCATTTTTTGTATGCATTTAGTTGTTCTGATATAGATGATGCTAATCCAACTTTTAATTCTGCACACGATTGTCGGACACCACAACACCGGATTGTCAACAAAATATGGTCAAAAACCATAGCTAAAATTAAATTCTAGGCCTTGTTTTATTAGAAACCAAGTTGAAAAATCCGTTCAGAAGTTCAATGATTAGGAAAAAATTTTGAATTCCCAGGCACCACCTCTTATTAGCGTGGGCATGACCAGTGATGTGCTGCCGAAAATTTTGGCTCATGCTCTGGCTCTTGGCTCGGAGCAGGAGCGGAGCTGCGCACATCACTGGGCATGCCCCTTTAAAATACACAAAACTTGGGATAGTCTTTTTGTGTCGAGACTATCTCCTTAACAGCTTTCACCCCTATTAAAAAAAAAGTTTTACCGCATATGGCGAACATGGATCCTGGCCTCACGGATGTTGTAGGGCTCTAAAAAAATTAAATTCAACCATCCATCAAAGACATTTTATGTGTAATATTATTATTACCTTCGACAACTTGGAAAATGACTCGGCTCTTTATTTTGGCGATGTTTCGGATTTCAGTAAAGTGGTCCTGCAATACACACATCAAACACCATAGAACAGAGCAAAAAAAAGTTTTTACTAACCAATGGCTTGCTTTCATAGTAAATTTTGAAACAGGTGCGGGTGCATGAGGCATCTCGCTCCAGCTGAAAATGTGGCCAGGTACTACTAGATTAAAGAAAAACATTGTTGTGAACTTACCAAAACATGGTACAACTCCTGCACCATATCTGATCCTCCAATCTGAAATGAAAAAAATGGTTGCTTTAAATTTTCGACCCTACCGGAGTATACCCCCCAAATGAATTTTTTTTAACTTTTTCAAAACACCATTTTAACCATTTTTAAGCATTTCCTACACGTTGAACACGATAAAAAAGGTGTTTTCACCTACTTTTTTCTATAAAAAGTCGATTCTTTTTTAATCTCGAATTTTGGTATTTTTAGTTGATTGCTGTTTATTATCTTATACAAGGGACCACAGGCTTCTATCGGCGCCTCTATAGTAAAGTACAGTACAGTTATTTGTATAGTACAGTTATTTCGAAATTTCAATGAGGGGCTATGACTTCATTCATGAAAATAGGTATATCCCCTATTAGATCTCATTTTTTTCGCCTGTTCTTTTTTTTAAACGAAAGCTGACATTCTGGGAACACGATGGTATTAGCGACAAAAGTGATTTCGCTATCTACGACCCGTTCTGGCCTTCGAAGTAAAAAAGCGTTACCCACCTACCCACCCACACATGCCAAATACTATATAAGATAGTATTTGGCATGTGTTTTAACGCTTTTTTACTTCGAAGGCCAGAACGGGTCGTAGATAGTGAAATCACTTTTGTCGCTAATACCATCGTGTTCCCCAGAATGTCAGCTTTCGTTTTGAAAAAAGAACAGGCGAAAAAATGAGTTCTAATAGGGGATATACCTATTTTTATGAATGAAGTCATAGCCCCTCATTGAAATTTCGAAATACTATGGAGGCGCCGATAGGCGCCTGTGGTCCCTTGTAACTTAGTAAATCAGATGTTGAGGGTACCTTGACCCCAAAAAGATGGAATTTGAACATAGTTTTGTTGACTGGGGCCTACCGCATAAAGAAACTCTGGTATGCATACATGTTTTATGCATCCAGAGTCACTTTCGAGTGATTTCAAATTTTGCAAAGCCCTTCTTGATTCAAAATTGAGCGCACAGTCGACTCTCGACACCTATCAAGTTAGTTCCCACCCAGGGTCCTGTAACTTTTGACCTCAATTTTCTGCGTCTTTTGACAAATGTGTGTTTGTGCCAAATATCGCAAGGAATGCGATTTTGCCTGCTTCCTGCTTTTTTTTAAACTAGACTGAAGAATCAGAACTGGGAAAAGTTTTCCAAAATTAAGGTGACAAATTGTGGGACCCTAGGCTGGAACCCACTCAAGAGTCGACTGTGTCGGAATTTCGCCGCAAATTTTTGTTTCACTCTCTCTTAAAAAAGTTTAAAAAGAAATAACACCAAGATGTAGCCCTGCAATTCTAGTTTCTAGCGAGGTGTCATTCAGCACAATGTTTTTAAAAAACTATACGGCTTGGAATAAAAAAAGTGAAAGGTCGGAGAAATATTTTTTTAAAAAAAGTAAAAAATAAATAAAAAAAGTCAGCTGGTCACCCTACCTGGATCTCCATTGGATCACTGTTGGGTATGAGGATTCTGATGTGGAACAAACTCTCCAGGCCATCTGCATCCTCATTATTTTTGTCTCCTACAATGCAACCAATTAAAAAAACCAACCACCCATAAATCCCTTTAGTCCAAAAAAAAAGTCCACCAACCAGGTGTGATGGACCTCTCCTCCTGAGGGGTCGACGGCAGCTCAGGTGTGCTCATGTTGCTCTCATGGCCTGAATCATCATGTCCTAGGGCAGTGTCGGGCGCTTGTACCTGCTTGTCCAAATTGTTCAGCTCCTGATGGTCGACCACTGGAGCAGTGGTGTGGTTGTGCTGGTTTTGTGTTGTCAATCCACTACTACTAGTGCTGCTCCCACTATTCTTATCTTCCACATCCATTTGTTGCACTAAACAAAAGAGAATTAGTATTTTTGTAGAGACCTAGTTTGTTGCCTGATAATGTACACATTACAACCAAAACATTGGTGCTGAGAAAAAGAAGAAGGAAAACGGGCGTTCAAATTCCTAGCAAAAAAATTGTTGAAGCAGCAGTTTTTTAAATAAAGGTTTTTTTTTTCAAATTTGTGCTAAGTAGGCGAAAGGCTGTCTGAGACAAAATAAGTCTCAAAAATAAATTTTTGAAAATTTTTAGTGGTCCCCTGATGTTTTTGGAATTGGGTTAAAATGGAGAAGGCCAGTAAGTTTAAGGATGAGACATGGGTGGCGCAGTGGACATGCGTTTCGAGGCCCAAAATAGTGAGTAGGTTCGACTCCACGTGGTGGCACGCACTTTTTTTTGGCTTGTTTGACCAATTTATTGGAGTAATTTTGCTGATTTCAAATACAGTCTAGTTTCGTTGATCCGACACCCCTCAAGTTCGTTCCCACCTAGGGTCCGACACTTTTTAAAATGTTTTTCCAGCTGTCTTTAGTTGTTTTAGTCCGGAATATCGCAAGGATTCTGATTTTGCCGATTGTTTTCCCCAAATCCTTTTACGTTGCCATAAAGACCTACGGCTCTCGTTTATCCGACACCTGATTTTTAAAAAGAGATGTCGGATAAACGAGACCCGTGGGTCTTTATGGCAACGTAAAAGGATTTGGGAAAAACGATCGGCAAAATCAGAATCCTTGCGACATTTCGGACTAAAACAACTAAAGACAACTGGAAAAACATTTTAAAAAGTGTCAGACCCTAGTCGGGAATGAACATTTCGGGGGTCCGTTATATCGAGAGTCGACTGTGTACTAAATTGAAGAGGAGATTTAGGGCTACAAAATCATATCAAAATATTAGAGATGTGATTATAAAAATACAAAATAGCCAAATTTTGTATTTTAGGTCAAAATTTTGCGGGAATTTGAATTTTATAGTCTCAAAATGACTTTGACCGCTTAGAATCCCACCCCGGAAAGGCCAAAAGCCAATGAAAATTGGGTTTTCCGGGGGTTTTACTAAAGGGGGTAAACTTTTTACGAAAATTCGATCGCGCTTATCAGATTTGCCGTTTGATCGACTCAATCGCTCAGAAGCACCATAAATCATCGTAAAAAGTGGTTCAGGAGGGTTGGGAGTGGTTAACAGTGGTTCTGAATGGTTCAGAGTGAGATTCTGAGCAATTGAGCCGATCAAACGGCATAAGCGCAATAGAATTTTTGCAAAAAGTTTATCCCCCCCCCTTAGCAAACCCCCAAAAAACCAACTTTCAGTGGCTTTTGGCCTTTCCAAGGTGGGATTCTGAGCGATTCAAGTCATTTTAAGACTAAAAAATTTGAATTCCCGCAAAATTTCGGATATTTTGACAGACAATAACTTTCATGAGATCGATCTGATCTTTGCCCACTCCTGAACGGTAGGCAATTTTTTAGGAAACACAGAAGCATATAAGGAAATACAAAAAACTAGATTCCATGCTCAATTACTCGAGCACGAGTACGTGAACTGAAAATCTTTCTATTGATCTTAAAAAATTTAAATTTTTAAAATAAGACAAAGATTATCAAAAAAAGCATGTAAAAAACAAATAAAAGTGATTTTTTTTTAATTTTTGGATCTCACACTGCCTTAATTTTCAGTAAAAAAAGGAATAAAAAAAACTGTTGGAAATTAGAAAAAAAAACATGTGTAATTGATATCAAAAAAATGAGATAGCAAAGATAAAAAAAATATATGAGAGGCAAAGCAAAATTAGTCACATAACCAAAAAGATTTAGTCTCTTTTTCCAGAATTTTCCTTCTTTATTATTTGAAAAAGGTTCTTATCAAATGACACTCAGTTGTTGCCAATTTTAGTTTGGTAACTTTTGTACATGTCCTAAGCATACCAAATCCTTACATTTTCCGCCAATTCAAAAATTTAATATTTTTGCTTTGAGCAGCAAAAGGACAATACAGTCAAACCTCGATATAGTGGCCCCCGCCTCAAGTTCGTTCTCGCCTTGGGTCCGACACTTTTTTCACCCTGATTTTCGAAGTTTTTTACCACTTCTGTTTTGACAGTCTGGTCCCAAATATCATGAAGATTCCGATTTTCCCAGTCGTTTTTCAAAAACCGAATAATTTTTCCATTTGAAAATAAAAACCTCGATACAGTGGCCCCCTATTTAAAAATTAAGCGGCCACTATATCGAGGTTTTCATTTTCAAATGGAAAAATTATTTAGTTTTTGAAAAACGACTGGGAAAATCGGAATCTTCATGATATTTGGGACCAGACTGTCAAAACAGAAGTGCTTCGAAAATCAGGGTGAAAAAGTGTCGGACCCAAGGCGAGAACGAACTTGAGGTGGGGGCCACTATATCGAGGTTTGACTGTATTTTTTTTGGCGCAAACCTACTTTTTTTGGCGCAAATAGTTTTGGTACCTATTTTAACCCAATCCAAGGGTCATGCATCGGACTTTTTGGTTGTTTTAGGATAGGCTGCCCCAGACTCCACCGAAACACGTCTACCGAAACAATCAGAGATTGATTTTATTTTAGAAATATTTTATTTATTTTTCTAAAAAGTTTTATACTCAGAATGATTGCCAGATGTTTGTGCTCCTTTTGGTAGTGAGAACTTTCGAGAAAAAAAGTTTGAAGATTAAATTAATAAAAGTGGTGTTTTGGTGGATTTAGACCATCTCCAGCAATCGTGGTTTGAGCGCACTGGTTGGCTTACCCTTTTTCATCTTCTTTTAGCTCTTTTCAGTATTTTCTATTTGTGATTTTAGGCTCGCTGGTCAGTTAAGTTTTACTTTTTCTTGCAATTTTTAATGCAACTGCATACAGCTGGACAAGGTTACCAGTGTATCCAACGTCAAGTCATATTTTTGTCTATATGCCAACTATTGACTTTGCCGGGCTTTGTACGGTCATGATGTCGCTCTCTGTGTGCCTTCGTGCTCCATACCCATGACAGTATGGCTAGGCCTATGTAACATAACTATCGGAGGACGTTAACTTTCACACAAGAGGCTACCTAGCGAGAGTTAACTATTCCGATATTCACATCACTCATTTTCAGGTGTTTCCAAGGATTAACAGGTGACTGAATATGTGTAAGACAAACACTTTCAACTTGTACTAGGCCTGTCTTCGTCTGTGAAAAATTAACCCAGTCCGGTTACATGATGACTTTCGATTGATCTCTGACACCTGAAAATGAGTGATATGAATATTGGAATAGTTAACTCTCGCTAGGCAGCCTCTTGTGTGAAAGTTAACGTACTCTGACAGCTATGTTACATAGGTCTTCAAGTCCAATTCAGGACACTTGGATTAGGTTAAAATAGGCACCGAAACTATTCGCACCAAAAAAATTAGGTTTGCGCCAGAAATAAGTAATGTCCGCAGCAAAAGATCAGTGCCCTCTTAATTAAGAAAGATGCTTTTTAGGCCAAAACTCAGAAAAAGGATTTTTTTTCAAAAACACTTATCAGAATAAAAAAATATGAAAAACACAAAAAATTAAAAAAAACTGAAAATTAGTTTTCTTTTGTCATACAACATAAAAAATTCAAATCATACTTTTTTAAATGAGGCTTATAATTATAATGAATTAAACTGCCTAAAATCTGCAAAAATTTAAGCAGAACAAAAAAATTTGGCAGCACTTTTGATTTTGCAGCAAGCTTAAAATTTTCAGTAGAAAATTTCGTACTTTTGGCATTATAATAAAATGAAAAATACAGTCGAGTCTCAATACAACGAACCCCCAAAAAGGAACCCCCAAAACCCCCAAAGCTCGGGTCCGGCACTTTTTTTAGCTCGATTTTTGAAGCCTTTTTGCCAGTTGTCTTCGGTCAGTCTAGTCCGAAATATCGCAAGGATTTAGATTTTACCGATCGCTTTTGAACATAACAACAGCGCGGGTCTCGATATAACGAACACTTATTTTCACCTTTTTTGAAAATAAGTGTTCGTTATATCGCAACCTAATCTAAATCCTTGCGATATTTCGGACTAGACTGACCGAAGACAACTGGCAAAAAGCTTCAAAAATCGAGCTAAAAAAGTGTCGGACCCGAGGCCAAACATACTAAAATCTTGGATACCTGGTTTAGACAGGCAGGTAGAAAACCCAAGGAGGGGGGGGGGAACCGAATAAGTACCCGAACTTTTTGGGGGTTTGTTGTATCGAGACTCGACTGTACTGCCCAAAACTAGCTGGTTCGAGTCCCACACCAAACATGCATTAATTTTCAAATCTCAATTTCACAACCACTAAAACAAGCAATAAAAGGCTGAATAGGGTAATTAACAACAGCAGGCTGTGTGATCAAAGTAACCCTCTCCAACTCCATCCCCCTTCAACAAGCATTGACAACAAGTGATCGAAGCAAGCAAGCAAGCAGAACAACACAAGCTTGCCCAGCTAGACATAGGCAACAATCGAGGGCAGAAAAAGAGGGGTAAGAGACACAGAGAGACTCCCAAACTCGTAAAATCTCCACTTCCTTCTACTTGGCCCCTAAGCTTAGGTGGAGGAGAAGCAAGCCCAAGTGTTCTTCTTCTTCCTACTACTACAACTACTCCTCGGCCTGGGAAATGGTGATAGACAACAGCCAAATCGACTTAAAGGCCGCTTTTCTCTCCCTTGTAAACCAAATTGATGATAACACCAGCACTCTTCCTTTGCCTGAACAACATTGTTGCTGACTACCCTCCTACTAATACAGGGTGTCCCAACATTTGCGACCAATTTTTAAACAGCCATAACTTTTTTTTGGGTCATATTTTAGAAAATTGCAAATGCAGAAACCACTCATAATTGAATAGAAATATTTTTAAACCGAAAATTAAATTTTTTCTTCAAAAATTTTCCCAAATTCGAGAAATTTATAATTTCCCAAAAATTTTTGAAAAATCAAAAATTATCAATTTTTTTTTGAACCACAGAGCAAATTAAAAACGATATTGAAATTTTTCGATTTTTCGAACCACAGGGAGGATCAAGGCAAATTTCGAAAACAATATGGAAATTTTTTATTTTCGGGGGAAATTTTAAAAAAATTCTATGCGTTCGCATAATTTCAAAATATGGGCTAGAAAAAAGTTATGGCTGCAAAAAAAAGCCGAAAATCTTGATCACACCCTGTACTACACAGTTAGTTAAAGGAGGAGCAGCAGCAGCAGAAATAGGACAAATGGGTAGTAGGAGCAAGTAAGTAAGTGAATAGAGGGTGTCTGTTCTGCACCATCCTACCCTGTTGATTATTGTTGGGTGAAGGGGGAGCAAAAGATGATGATGAACCAGACAGAATGATAGGCCAACACCCTGCCAGCCAATGGTTTGTGAACTGGTGTTGTTATTGGCGGCGGCGACGGCGGTGGGGTACTCTGGGACTAGTAGTGCTGCTGCTACTACTGTTCAGAGAACGATTGCGGCTGTTGGATGATCAGGCGAGGAGATAAAGAAAAAAGTAAATCAAAAAACATGGCAGACAATGCAAAATCTGTTCCACACTGTTTTGGTAATGAATTTAAAAAAAGTTTGTGGCACAGCTTGGTCATTTGGAGATCTTCTTAGTAAAAAGAGAAGCCAAAATGATGCAGGGCTAGATGTAACACGCCTTAATTTTAACGCTTTTTTTATTTCTGACTTTTCGGGGGTAAAGCGTCGACGATTTTGACCCGAAAATAACTGTGGTAAAAAATAAATAACTGTAGATTTCCTCGTATATTATAACAGAAATTCTACAGTTAACGATGGGTCTCAAAAAGACTCAAAATGCCTGGGCGATCATTTTGAGATTTTTTCGAGTGGGACAAAAACACGTTTCACACCCCAGAAGTCTAAAAAAAACTTTAAATTTATGCAGAGTTGGATATGGTTAACTTGGGGTTGGAAAAAAAGAATAAATTTGGGGTTGTTGAAATATAAGAGGTTGGGAGTGGAGGGCAATGTGAAGTGATGTGTAGAAGAGCAAAGTACGCAGAGACAAGGCAAAAATATTTTGCTAGGGGAGATATATGTGTGAAACCGCCTATTTCTTTGATTAATCAATCATTGTTGGTTGCGAAATACACGGAAAATGATCAAAGAAAAGTTAATTTATTTTGAATAGGCTAAATTATTAAAAAAATAATTAACTATGAAATGCGAAAATATAAATTTCCGATGTGAAAAATTGAGTAAGCATCTCCAACCATCTGGAGAATAGGAAAAACATTGTGAAGATGCTGAAGCCATTCAAGTATAAACCACCTATAAGAAGTAACAGAGTAAAAAGCAACTTGAAGTGATGTGCAGCAAAAGTTAGTACAAAATTCACCCAAAGGGTACTCAAACAACCGATATATGGAGAGAAAAAATAAACTATTTGGATGATAGGTGGATCACTAAAAAAGATTTCTCCCTCCTTTACTATAGCGCTGTTTTCTGTCTGTTGTTGTTGTCCGTCACAAAATAATGTTAGGGGTGTTCTGCCGTTCAGATCAAAAATCTGTTAACGCCATTCGACTCAGCGTGGTCAATTTACGCATCGAAAAAATTACCAAAAGTTGGGGGTGTCGTATCCAAAAAAAAGTTATGGACTGCTGAAAGTTGCCAAAAAACACAGAGGGGACCAAGGTATTTTGGGGTGAATTTTGGATTGCCTTGGGGGACCAAGGCATGGTCACAGGTTCAAATCTTGGTGGTAGCATGCATTATTATTTTGTCTCGAAGCCATCAGTTAGTGCAAGTGCGGTATGTAGATGTCCAGGTAGGGTAGGTAGGAGGGTAGGAGGGTAGGAGGGTAGGAGGGTAGGAGGGTAGGAGGGTAGGAGGGTAGGAGGGTAGGAGGGTAGGAGGGTAGGAGGGTAGGAGGGTAGGAGGGTAGGAGGGTAGGAGAGTAGGTAGGGTAGGTAGGTGGCCAGGTAAGGGTAGGTATGTGGCCTGGTAAAGTAGGTTAGTGGCCTGGTAGGGCAGTTAGGTGGCCGAATAGGGAACGTGGATGTACACAAATCAAGTTGATACACCCGAAACCACAAGGAAAGTACCTGAACTATCAGGATCGGGCACGAACCACGTGGATACACCCAACCATCAGGAAATTACCCGAACCGCGGACTAGACTGACCAAAGACAATTGGCAAAAGGCTTCATAATCGAGCTAAAAAAAGTGTTGGACCCGAGGTGAGAACGAACTTTTCGGGGTGTCGTTAAATCGAGGCTTCACTGTAATAGATTATTTTTGGCAGAAAGGGCCAGCTTTTGCAGTCAAAGTGTCTTTCAATGAAATTTCAATGAAAAAGAAGTAATGAATGAAATACATCATTTCAAAAGAGCGCCGAAATTTTTTTCATTAATTCAATTTTCAGAGAAGATGTAATTTCATTCATTTCGTAAAGAGCCAGTCGTTTGTGTATTCTGATCGAATCGTCTATTCACAATGCTCATTGAAGTCGAAGAAGCCGTTTGCTTTTTGTCGTCGTTTCTTCTTGGCAAGATTCCTAGGCGGTAGGTTTTGTTTTTATTGCGCTTGAGTTACTGTCCGCCATTACTACACATTCTTGTTCAGCCGCATTGATGAATTCATAGAAATTCTGGCAAATCTTCTCGTCGTGCGCTTCTCCGAAACTCGCCAGTTAAAGGTCTGGAAGCTTGTGGTCAACGTGGGTGGAGACAGTGACAAAATGATAAATAAGGTGCATATACAAATTATCTACGTATTTCCCAAGCATGCCGCCTCATTTCAGGCAGCAGCGGAAGCTCAAGTCGACGCGTCCAAAATTCGAGTCTTGTGGCCAAAGCATCTAATCTTGGGTACTCACTATTCCACAGAATTTTCCACCTGATTGTATCTTATTTTTTTGCAGAACTTCAAGCGGGCCTTATAAGAGCGATAAATGCCGAAACAAAAGCTATCAAGCAGGTGTATCCGTCCAAACAGCAGTTGGTCAGCGTTGCTAACTCTGAAAGAAGTTGGATTTTGACATTGTGGCTCTTCTTTTTTTATCATCTGTGTTGTTATTTCAGTTGATCTTCGTAGAAGTCGGGTTCGTGAAACCATACCTCAGAAAAGTTGTGTCAGCAACGCGTCAGCCAAAGAAAGAATTCAGATGCGAGTTTTGTGGGCCTGCTACTGTGATGGTCATAGCTGTGAGCCAGTATGTTCATCGTGTTAGAGACAAAAGTTAGAGGTGAAATGAGACTCCTTTTCAGGAAAATCGTCCCTTTTTTGAAACTGTTCAAGACAAGCTTATCTACACTGCCCAGCACTTTGCATCTACCCGTTTTGGATCGACTAAACCTAAATCTCATTACGTATGACTTTCTGTTATATTTATCTAGTTGGTTCACACTTGGTCCTCTTTTTATTGCTTAACTTTTTTCGCTGTTTGGCTTCTTAACTTTTTCGCTGTATAGATTCATAAGCAACTGAATTATGTTTTGTAATTTTTTGCTAATTACTCAGTGATAAATTTATTTTTTATTTTTTAAACAAAGATCCAGTAGGGTATCCCAGTTAGAAATTAAGGCTTATAACATTCTAATCTTTGGGTTTTATCTATCTTTCTATTTAGGGTCATGCTATGAGTTTCGGTTGGTCATTTTTCAAAATCTCCTGGTTCTTTCGTTGAGATTTGTTTCTAGGTCGTCATCCTTTCACTACTCCATCCGTCCTTGCGTATTCCAAGCTGCTTCAGACTCTCAATAAGCTCGCCTCTTTGCCTGAAAATGGAAGAGCTGATGAAAATACCGGTGAAGCCTAAGCCAACAGAAATGCGAATTCATTATTTAACGACAAATATATTGTATGTGCATGTGTGGATGTGAATAAATAAAAGATAAGTTTCATACACCGTTCTCAATTTGTGTATTCTGGTTGGAATTACTTTTTTGGGGTGGCATTACTTCCGAGGATGTATCAAGGCAACAGATTTAATCAAAATCATTTTTGTGGTTAGTCTTTATCGGCAAACACTCTCTCAAAATGTGTGAAAACTATGTGATCTAGCTGAGAACGAATTTTGTCTGTTTGGAATGTATAGTCAAACCTCGATGCAGTGGAAGGTTTTTCGGACCCGCAGGTTTGACTATAGCAAGATTTGCAATTCTAGGTTGTGTAAGTCCACGACCTTAGCTATTAGTCATGAAGTATATGATTAGACTCGATGGCTGTGCTTTTTATACAGCTGGTTCTGTAGGATGTGCAGTTAATGTGAATGTGCGCCCTTAAAAAGCCTGGACTCCTTATAGGACTTGCCTAAAACAATGTTGGGAAATAACGGAAAATCTAAACTTCTAGTGAGGCTGATTGACCAACTTTTCTCGGGTGGTCGATGCGAGGTCTTGACAACCCTACTGTGTTGCGAATGTGATGATATGTGATTATTGTGTAGTTTTCAAAAAACAAGGATGATTTTTTTTGAATATTTAACTCCAAATATAATTTAAACAATTATTACAAGAATGAGAAAAAGAACCGATTTTGAGATCACGTGTTGTCTAAAAGACTAGAATTCTTAGGTGTTACTTTTGTTGCTGTTCTATCTACAGACTTCCTCGGAAGAGTGAAGCGCACAGTTTCCATCTGCCTGAAACACAAAAATATTGTATGGGAATTCACATGCTAAGTGAGTCAATTTACAAGGCGTTGGGGTGTAGTCAGAATAGGGTAGTGGTGCAGCAGCCAGCAAAGTGGGTGTCCTCCTGCCCCGCCAAAATGAGCTGTATGCATTTGTGTTGGCTTCGGCTGGTTGCCTGGTGTTCTGGCTGTATTTGAGAAGTGCTTGTCTGGGAATGGTGTAAGAGATCCTGTCGTCTGTTTGCTTGGGCTGCAGATAGTGTTTGAGAAATAGGTTCCTGATTAGTAGTTCGTCGTCCTGAATACAAATAGAGCTGTTTAAAAATACGGAGTGGTTTGATATTTTTGGAACTTTTTCATTTGGCTGCAAATTTTGACACTTTTATAGACTTTTATATACACTTTTATTTTACTCTGATTTTATGAAAAGTAACCCAAAATTACATCCCAAACTTATTTTTTCTGCTCAGCACGATAAAAGAGATATTTCTAATCACTTTTTAAATAAAAAAATTTGAATTTTGTCGGAATTTTGCATTTTAAAAAATTTTGCCCCGACTCCTCAAGAATAGCTGGTCTTTTTAATGGTTTCAGGGTCTTTTTGGGTGATTTATCACATTTTTCTTGCTGGAACTGGAGGAAATGACTCTTAGTGCATTTTTAATCAAAAGTTTTGCTCGGAATTATGTCGCAGATAAGTCTGTACGCCCATCTTTAACCCCTTCGAGGATCAGGAGGCCTACCTGTGACATAATACAGAGCAAGACTCTTGATCATAAATTCATATAGAGGCTTCAGTAGTGCCGTGCCTCCCTCGGCTTTCTAGTGGTTTTCCAACAATTATTCAATAAATTTTTTCATGTAAATTAATTAATCAAGCTAACATACCATCCTGGAGCACTGCACAATTCCCATAAGTAGTGAAAGAGCAAGGCCAAATAGAACAATTAGTGATGTGGATGATGATGATGATACTCCTCCAGCGTTCATCTTTCCCCCTGAATGTTCAAATAGACTATTCAAATAATGTGGCGCAAGTAGAAAATACTTCAAAATATTTACAGAAACAAAACAGCTGGTGCAAAACACAAAAAATTAGAAAACTAATGCAATTCACTCAATCAAAATAAATAGCAAGTCCTAAATTAAATTTTCTAAAATTAATAAATTTGTCCAAATTTATCCAATTCAAGCCATATATATACCCGTTGGCGTGGGTCACAACAACAAAAAACAAGTTAATTGCAAACAACATTTGAGCTATTTGGATGATGTTTGTGCAAAAAAGAGAAAATTAGATAATCTATTAAGTTTTGGTCGAGCTAATGCAATTTGTAAAGCCCAGTAAACGAGGGGGTGGACTATTATTATTAACTTATTATGATGATTGGGAATTTGCAGGATGGGGTATTAAGGAGGAAAAAGGAAATAAAAAGGGTTTTGCATCAAAATTGTTTTGGAATGGCACACAAAAGAGGATGGATATAATCCTTTGTTTTGTGCCTTTAAAGTGTTTTTTTTGACTTGCTGCTTCAATGGACAATTTGCACTAATATTATAGCTATTTTAGGTGGAATTGAATTAGAACTAGAGGTACTTATTTAGTTGCATCCCCCCAAAAGGTCATTTTTCGATTTTGTAACATTTTTTTTGGTTTTTTGGACCCAAAATCAACTTTTATTGCAATAACGACGATAACCATAACCGAGATGTATATTAAATGCAAACATATTGATCAGCAATTTGGGACCAGAGATGAAACATAATGTCATTTCCTGCGTACTTCTTTCTCTAGGAAAACTGGAGAAAGAGCAGTTCAAATAGGCGTCGAATGTTAAAATCTCTAGGATCATCCATTGCTAGGCTAAAAAGCTACTAATAAACTCACAAATAATATGAAAACAAGCACAAAAAAATTCAGTACTGAAAATGACCTTTTGGGAGGGCCCCAACTAAATAAGTACCGAACTAGAATATACCGTATTTTCTCTAATAAGCCCACATGTGGGTTTATTTTTCATAGCTCTTTCACAAACGTTGGAGTTGGCGTTGGCGTTGGAGTTGAGTAATTTTTTATGAACGCCTTTTACTCCAACTCCAACGCCAACTCCGACCCTTTCACAAAACACTCCAACGCCGACTCCAACTCCAACGCCGACTCCAACTAATTACTAATTTTTTTTGAATTAGTTTGAAAAATTTATTGAATAAAAACAGTATTTTAAAAGCATGTTAACACAAATATTGTTCACTCGTTATCCACCAACCACTCCTCATATTCATCCAAGAGCTTTTGGATATCCTTCTTGAAGGCTTTTTTATCACCTGTTGCGGATATTCTTTTAAAGATATCCTCCACAGACTGAGCCAAAGGAGACAGATCAGAAGCCGAAGTGTTAATCGTTCGGAGCGCTGGGAGAATTGCTTCATCAACATCACCGGATTTAGCTTGCTATGAAGTGGAGAATTCTTCTCAAGCCAATAGAGTGTTCCCGTCAAACTGCAGATGACATTATTTGGGCAACATGTATTCTTCACAATTTCCTCAAAGAAGAAATGAGAGAGGAAATAGAGCAAGATCGAGCTCTTGCTGCTTATAGAGGATGGAGAGGTTTAGCTGATGAAGAACCTGAGGTGGAAAACAATAATGCTAAAAAAATCGTGATAAACTTGTCTTTTTTTAGCTCTGAAGGAAGGGTTGACTTCCAGGAAAACATGATTTAATGTTGTGCATTTATAAATCAAAATGAATGAATAATAAAAATATGAATAATAATAATTAAAGTCAGAGTTGGCGTTGGAGTTGGAGTTGGCGTTGAAGTTGGAGTTTTTTTATGAAAGGGTTGGAGTTGGAGTCGGAGTTGGAGTCGGAGTTGGAGTTGGAGTTAAAAAGCATTCATAAAAAAAATACTCCAACTCCAACGCCAACTCCAACGTTTGTGAAAGAGCTATCAACCCTCCGAAAATAAAAAAAATTAGGGTCGATCTCGAGATTTTTGGGTGTTTTCCCAAAATCCGAAAAGTGGAATCGGTAGAGCTGGTGGGAGTTAAGAAAACGCAGAAAATAGCTTTGCAAAAAAAGTTTTTCCAGTCTGAGATATAGGTCCCCCCAAGTTGGGAGTGTGGGCTTATTAGAGAGTGTGGGCCTATTAGTGAGAATTCGGTATGCGCGTACCAAGTGAATTCGAAAAAGAACTATGATAAAATTCAAATTTGTTGAGGATCTTTCTGAGAATATATTTAAAAAAAAACACTTTTCTTGCATAATGGTCTGGGTGGTGCAGTGGTAAAGCAGTAGCGGACCTCAGTTGACTCTCAATCAGTGCTGTAAATTTTTGGCACCAGGCACCGGCACCGCCTGTGCCTAGTGCCAAAAATTTGAAGGCTGGTGCCCGGTGCCGATATTTTAGAGGTCGGTGTGTGGTGCGGTGCTGGTGGCGAAAGTCCGAAATTTACAGCACTGCTCCCAATATGAAGATCACTCATAAGTTCGTTCCCACCTAGATCCAACAGCTTTTTTGCTCCAGATTTTGAGTTATCTCTACCTACTTCTAGTCCGAAAAATCACAAGGATTTCGATTTTGCAGGTCGTTTATGTAAATAAGCAACAGTTTTGCCGAAAAGACTCGCGGATCTCGACACTGCGATCACTTTTTTTTAAAATCAGCTGATCTTTATATGGAAAGGCGCAACTCTTTTTGGCAAAACTGTTGCCTTTTACACGAACGACCGAAAAAATTGGAATCCTTGCAATTCTTTGGACTAGACAAACCAAAAACAACTGGCAAAACACTTTAAAATCTGGGAACGAACTTGGAAAGTGACCGTTATTTCGAGAGTCAACTGTAGAAAAGTTGGTCGTGGGCAGTGTTTTTGAAAACGACAGTGACATTTGGTGAAAAAACTGAAAAGTGACATGACAGTAACACTGACAGTGACAGTTCGACAAAAGTGACAGTGACACTGACATTAAAAAGTCAGTGTCACTGTCAGTGTCACTTTTGGCGTACTGTCACTGTCAGTTTTCAATGTAAAAGGACAAGAAGGACGTGGAGAAAAATGCAGGTTTTTCCACAATGGTCAAATTAATCCACAAATTTAGAAGAAAATTTGAGCCTAGTATAAAATACTCCCCCAAACTTATGCCTTCTAAAACTGAAGTAAAGAGCACCCAAATATATGTTCCAGACCCCAGAAAAAGTGCGTAAAACACTTATTAGTCACAACTTCCATACGCTGGCCTACCCCTAAGCCTAAGGGCTAAGCCTAAACTTGTTGTTCCAAAGGGTAGTTACAACCATTTTTAGAAGGTCTGATTTAAGGGGGGGGGTATTCTATACTAGCGCCGAAAATTAAAAAAAAAGAAGAGAAGAGACAAGGAAAAGAAAATATGACAGTGACAGTGACACTGACGTCAGTGTCACTTTTCAAATGTCAGTGTCAGTTTAGGTACTTATTCGGTTGGGGGGCGGGTTTTTCACTGATTTAAAAATAGTGTTTGAACGTCTTCTAAGTAATTTATATGTACTAAAAACGATAAAAAAGTTGTTTTGCGATATTTTTCTACATTAAAAGATGATTTTTCGAAAAATTTTTTGACCAAAATTTCACTTTTGCCTTGGGGACCAAGGCAAACTTCCTACTTTAGGTATTTTACCCCGTTTTGGTCACTGGAGCTGGGCAAAAGAGCCTTTGTATGCATTTTTGATCAAGAGTCTTGTTTGAATTATGTCTATAAGTGAGCGCGCATCTTCAACCAACCAGCTTCTGCCCTTCGGGGGCAGGGGCTTGGTTGCTTGGGGCTGAGATGCGCACACCCACATACCTTAGACACAAATCACTCGAAAGTGACTCTGGATGCATGAAAAATGTATGCATACCAGAGTTTCTTTATGCGGTAGGCCCCAGCTAACAAAACTAAATGCGAATAGTGTGTTACAACTGTCTTGTTGTTGTTTTGTTGAATGAAACTATGTTTAAATTCCATCTTCTTGTGGGTAGCCAGGTATCCTTTCAGTTTGAACTACCTTGGGGGACCAAGGCAAAAATTCGAATTTTGGCCAAAAAATTTTTTTAAATATTCAATTTTTATGTAAAAAAGTGTCAGAAAATAACTTTTTTATCGTTTCTAGCACATAAAAATTACTTAGAAGACGTTTAAACACTATTTCTAAATCAGTGAAAAACCCGCCCCCCCAACCGAATAAGTGCCTCAGTTTAAATTGTCATCT
Organism: Ditylenchus weischeri; assembly: GCA_029231635.1. Taxonomy (NCBI): domain Eukaryota; kingdom Metazoa; phylum Nematoda; class Chromadorea; order Rhabditida; family Anguinidae; genus Ditylenchus; species Ditylenchus weischeri. Next base: position 171,714 of record JAMRYI010000180.1, on the reverse strand, counting down.
GACGTCAGTGTCAGATGTCACTGTCATTTTCAAAAACACTGGTCGTGGGTTCGATTGCGCTTCGGAGAAAAGTTCTTACTCGGACTTTTAAAAAAGTTCGCCTATTTCATTCTTATGTTTTGAATTGCTGCTTCAAATGGACTTTGAACTACTAAAGCCATTCTTGGGAGCTTGCAGGTGGTAAATGAACAAGAAATACTATTTTGGGAATTTGAAATTTGAGTTGTCATCAAAAAATTAAGTGAGTAGCTTTGGCTATTAAAGTAATAGTAAAAAGCAGGGGTTAGGCCTTTTTCGGCTATGAGAAAATTTAGAAAGAAAAATGTAATATTTTAGTGGCAGCTTTAGTTGTGCACAAAAAAGATAATAGCCGAGCGGTTATATCTAAAAGGACAAAGCAAAAAATTATTATGGCAAAATAAAATTAATTAAAATTTTTGCATTGGTAGCAAACAAAATTTAGGTAAAAGTTGGTTCTGGAAAAAGTAAGTGGAAATTAGAGACAAATTAGGATGTAAAAAAATATTTAAGTGCTGGTGTTTGTAGGCAAGTTATATAGCTCAAGATTAATTCAGGATTAGGTCATTTTTTCCACGTTAGTAGTCGAGGGAATGCCTCGCCAAGAGTATGCCTTGCTGCCTTCTGTCGTAAAAAAATTCGAAAAATTTCAAATTCCCGCCAAAAAAATTGGAATTTTGCAATATTGCAATTTGCTTAAAAAATTTGGTGATATATAAATGAGTCTTATATAGAGAGGTTGCTGGGAAAAAATTTGAAATTTCGCTGTGGCGGGAATTTGAAAATTTTTGGATTTTTTCTGGCGACCAAGGCAAAAATATTAAAAAATGTAATTTTCTAAATTGTCATTTACTGGAAAAGGCTCTAATTTTGAGACGGTTGACAAAAGCAGGATTTAAAACAGCATTCTGCAAAAAGTTGCAGCCATTCTCAAATTTCTCGGGCCACCCTTAAAATTTGCCGAACCCCCCACATAATTAACGTCGGTTTTTTTATTTGCACACTTCATCAACAACTTCGTAATCAGAAATTGTGACCGATATTAAAGCGTGGATTACGTCAAAAAATGCTGACTTCTTCGCTCGCGGAATTGATCGGCTACCGAGCAAATGGGAAACTGTTATTGATGTAGAGGGTGAATATGCTCCAGAATAATATTCAGAAATGTTATAGGCGGACTTGAATAGTGTGCAAATAAAAAACTGACGTTAATTATGCACCAACCCAATAGTAGTAATACTAGAATATGTTGTTGCCACAGATGTGGCTATTCGTAGGCGCCGAAGACCTGCGTGGGGAACACAAAGTACGAAAATGATGCATGCTACCACCAGGATTTGAACCTGTGACCATGCCTTGGTCCCCCAAGGCAATCCGAAAAACACCCAAAATTGCCTTGGTCCCCCCTGTGGTTTTCGGGAACATTCAAGTGGCCATAACTTTTTTTTGAGACGGTCAACCCTAACTTTTAGCATTTTTTTACTTAAGTAAATCGACCATGCCGCGTCGAATGGTGTAATCAGATTTTCGATCTGATTGACGGAACACCCCTAATCTTTTTTTGCGACATACAGACACACAGACACACAGAATCCAGCGCCATAGTAAAGGGGGGGATTGGGGACAAGTAAATCAAGTTAAAGGGGCATACCAACGCATTAGACGGACAATTTCAAATTCGCAAAAGGCGGGCACCAGGTATATTCAAACGAAAATTATTTTTCAATATAAATTTGTCATTTTGTAAAGAGCAATAAGTAATGAATAACACAGCGGCGGTTCCATAATAAATCTGAATAAAATGACTTACTCTTGCAAAGTGAGAGTGTCTTTAGCAGCCGTTTTTAAGGGCTGCTTGAAAAAAAAACCATCTGCTAGGCAGTTGTTTTTAATTTTTTCAAGACCTTTAAAAAATAGAAATTACGCAGGTTTGAAACACATACAAATTACATAAAATTTTATTATTGGTATTAAGTGGCAGTGTGCGCAAATGTGCATAAATCAAATTCGCCTGCCAAATAACCTTTTTGGAATGTTTTCCGCAAGGCAGTAGCAGCTGGAATTCGCTGGAAAATCAGCTCTGTTATATGTAAATTTAGTATTTGGTTGCGTGTTTGAATGGTGAAAAAACAAAATGGTGTCATTTTGGGAAAAAATTGAATTTTAAGGAAAAGGTGCGTATCCTTATTTATTTATCCAGTGCTTTTCCAGAAAAGTTCGGTGGGCGTATACCAAAAATGAAAAACAGGGTAATTCAAGAATTTAAGCCGTAATTTTGGTTGTGAGATAAATTTTAAATATTTTTCTGGATTGATTAGGGCTAGGCTGGGGCCTGAATTTGCTCGGCCCGAATACCTGGAAAAATATTGACCCAAAAAGTGGGCAGACACAGCAGTAGTACTGGGGCCAAGTACTTGGCCCCAGTACTGCTCACGGCCCTATTGGTAAAAAGTTGGTAAAAAGTAATAATTGATAAAAAGAACAACTTAGGCGCCAAATTGAATTTCAACATTTTTCAAACCTATTCACGGCCTTTCAAAACAGCAAAAAATGGGCAGTAGGTGACATTTATTTGGATTTCATGGCGCAGCAGGTAGAGGGTTGCATTTTGTTGTGCCATCCAGTGATGTGCGCAGCTCCGCTCTTGGCTCCGAGCACTCCTGCTCCGAGCCAAGAGCCAGAGCAGGAGCCAAAATTTTTTTGACAGGAGCCAAGAGCCAGAGCAGAAGCCAAAAATTTTGGGGTAGGAGCCAAGAGCCAGAGCAGAAGCCAAAAATTTTGGGGTAGGAGCCAAGAGCCAGAGCAGGAGCCAAAATTTTTGACAGGAGCCAAGAGCCAGAGCAGAAGCCAAAAATTTTGGGGTAGGAGCCAAGAGCCAGAGCAGAAGCCAAAAATTTTGGGGCAGGAGCCAAGAGCCAGAGCAGGAGCCAAAATTTTTTTGACAGGAGCCAAGAGCCAGAGCAGAAGCCAAAAATTTTGGGGTAGGAGCCAAGAGCCAGAGCAGAAGCCAAAAATTTTGGGGTAGGAGCCAAGAGCCAGAGCAGGAGCCAAAATTTTCGGCAGCACATCACTGGTGCCAACGCTCGAAAAATCCTTTTTCCTTGGAATCTGGCAAGTTCAATCCCACCTCCGGACACCTAAAATTTTTGCAATTTTATTATTATTAATCCATTCGACGTAAAATCAAAAAGTAGACTTGGGTCATAAATATCAGATTTTCAACTTTTTCTTTAAAAATTTGAGTACAGACCAGTTTAAAATCCACTTTAAACCATTTTAAGCCAAGAACTTGTTTTTCTAGTCAAATTTGGAGAGTTTTTTTAATTTCCCATGTTAATTTTTCAACAGTTAGCTGGTGCCAATTTTTTACTACTTTGTAAGGCTACAGTCAAACCTCGGTTATCCGGCACTCCAGTTATCCGGCACCTTAAATATACTTCATTTGGCTGAGATTGGCTTATTCTCTGTCAACTGATATTCCAGTTATCCGGTTTATACGGCACCTTCGTTTATCCGGCACCCTGAGGTCGGTCCCCCAGGGGTGCCGGATAACCGAGGTTTGACTGTATTACCAAATAAAGCTGGTCTGTTTTTTTACCGCTGACGCCTTTGGTTCAAGGGAGTGCTGAAAGTGTAGTATTAATGTAGCTAAAATTAAAAAAAAAATAGTACAGTCGACTCTCGATATAATGCGGCCTCTCGGGACCGGTCAAAAGTCGCGTTATATCGAGAGTCGCGTTATACCGAGGTTTTCTCCTCTTTCGAATTTTTCCTTTTTCGAACAAAGCGATACATTAAAAAAGTACACTACAATAAAGATTTCGATATAGTGCGCTTTTTTCCGTCCCTGACCGCGAAAACCATACTTTCGAATCGAGAGTCTCGATATAGTGCGACTGTCATATTTAATTACAATTTCCGAATATAGGTTTCTCTGTGCAGTTAACTATCGCTATACAGTTAACTGTGCTATACAGTCAACTATCGCTATACAGTTAACTGTGCTATACAGTCAACTATCGCTATACAGTTAACTATCGCTATACAGTTAACTGTGCTATACAGTCAACTATCGCTATACAGTTAACTATCGCTATACAGTTAACTTTGCTATACAGTCAACTATCGCTATACAGTTAACTTTGCTATACAGTCAACTATCGCTATACAGTCAACTATCGCTATACAGTTAACTGTGCTATACAGTCAACTATCGCTATACAGTTAACTATCGCTATACAGTTAACTGTGCTATACAGTCAACTATCGCTATACAGTCAACTATCGCTATACAGTTAACTGTGCTATACAGTCAACTATCGCTATACAGTTAACTATCGCTATACAGTTAACTGTGCTATACAGTCAACTATCGCTATACAGTTAACTATCGCTATACAGTTAACTGTGCTATACAGTCAACTATCGCTATACAGTTAACTATCGCTATACAGTTAACTGTGCTATACAGTCAACTATCGCTATACAGTTAACTATCGCTATACAGTTAACTTTGCTATACAGTCAACTATCGCTATACAGTTAACTTTGCTATACAGTCAACTATCGCTATACAGTTAACTATCGCTATACAGTTAACTGTGCTATACAGTCAACTATCGCTATACAGTTAACTATCGCTATACAGTTAACTGTGCTATACAGTCAACTATCGCTATACAGTTAACTATCGCTATACAGTTAACTGTGCTATACAATCAACTATCGCTATACAGTTAACTATCGCTATACAGTTAACTTTGCTATACAGTCAACTATCGCTATACAGTTAACTTTGCTATACAGTCAACTATCGCTATACAGTTAACTTTGCTATACAGTCAACTATCGCTATACAGTGGACAATCTATATACTGCACTTTTTACGCGTCCTCAGCGACCGCATTATATGTAGAAATGACTGTAACACTGTTGTTAGGATTAATTTTAATTCGTAGCTTAGTGGGTTCGCTATCTACTATTTCGACCATTACAACAATTGGCGCAGTCGCAAGTTCGATCCCACATGGGTCCCGGACATTTAATACAAATTAGTTCAAGCAAATTTTCGAGATGAATTCTAGGTCAAACCCTTTTGGGCAACAAAAATGCTCCGTTCACCAGTCAGCCCGCGGTGTTACTGCTAATACGAGGTTACGTACCCATCAGTCACCGAATAAACCTCATACATTGCAAGGATATGAAAAGGGAGGAAGTAGATGTAAACCTGATAGGCGAGGCACTGAAACAATCCAAAATGGGAAATAGGGGTCAACATTTTTGCCTTGGTCCACCCTGTTGTTTTTTTCTTAAAAATTGCCTTGGTCCCCCTAACTCTAATAGACCAAGGCAATTTTGGGGGGACAAAGGCAAAAATGTTGACCCCTAAAAGTGAATAGAGATGATTCTATACGATTATATACACAAGTGCGCGCGTAGCTTAGTGGGTTCGCTGCCTACTATTTTGACCATTACAACAAGCACAATTTCGGATATTTTTAGCCATGGGAATAAAAAAATTGCGGTTTCGAGTTTTCGTTACAGCATTTGAGCTCTAATTAAAGAAAACGTTATATAAAGGGCTCTTTAGTAGGGATATAATTTTGTCGCGTTATATCGAGAGTCGACTATATAAATTAATGACAGTGAAAAAAGGCTCCGACCGAATTCAGCAATCAGCCAAAAGTACTACCCCTAAAACAAGTTTATTTAGGCATGTATTTATGCCACTCATCAAAACAATTAGGGGTGGGTGGGGTCGTTTAATTTACTGGAAGCAGGAACAAAAATGGATGGTTGCAGAGCAATAACACTCAACGTCATAAGCCAAGTTTTGGCAATTAAGGAAGTTGTTTGACTAAGGCAATCTAATTAGTGCATATTCAGCCGGATGAATTAAAAAGGCTGCTTTTGGGTTACTTTTAGCACAAAAAGTTGTACTAACGAGTGGAACATAAGTTCCAGGCGGATTTTCAAAGCCTTATATTTTATCAATGTTTGGATCATATCTTTTTTGTTTTATACCAGTTTGTAGCGCTGAATCTCCTCTTTCAAATGGCATATTATATTTTGCTTGATTGTTTTGGACAAGTCACTATTTGGCTCCAAACACGTGTTAGGTCATTTTGAGAAATTGACAAGCGTTTTCATCACTTTAACAAGGGAAGGCCCAACTGTGAGACTGACTGATTCTGGCTCAGAAATTAACGGAGAATCGGATTTATTTTTTCACGTTGCAAAAAGCTGCATTTTTTGAAAATGGAACTTTTTGCGAATTTTGTCCCGAAAATCTACTTTAGAGGCCATGTCGGAAAGCAAAATGGTAAGAAAAATACGGAAGTATAAAGAAATTCTGAGAAAGTCCAAGAATGTAAGTTTGTAAGTCTTTTTTGTAGGAAAATTGTTTTGTTACTTGCAATTTTTTGTACTTGGTTTGTTGTTTTAGAGTGGGATCTGGTTTGAGGCAAACAAAAATAAACGATTTTGTGCAAAAGAAGTCGCGAAAATGAAATTAAGAAAAATTTGTTTGTTTTTCTTTATCTTCATCAAAGATTAATTGAAGAAGTGAAAAATGGGCTAAAGTACCGTATTTCCGTTCAAAATCGTGTTCTTGGCATTGTGATTTTGGCAAGTGATTTTTAAAGACTTCTCTCAGGCAAGTTACCACCCATTTTGTAGCCAGTGAGATGAGCTACAAAATGAGTGGTAACATGCATGATAGAAGATTTCAAAAAATGGGCCAAAACACAATGCCACAAACACGTTTTTTGAATTTAGGAGGGCCTAGATTTGCTGAATGGTCAAATGACCGGTCATATGACGTCATATGACCGGTCATTTAATACAAAATGACTGGTCATATAGATTTTGGTCATTTTCTAGTTCTCCTTTCTTTTGAACAGGTCGACGTTAGGATAGTTCCAATGTGTCGTTTGCTGAATGTTATATATATATATATATATATATATATATATATATATATATATATATATATATATATATATATATATATATATATATATATATATATATATATATATATATATATATATATATATATATATATATATATATATATATATATATATATATATATATATATATATATATATATATATATATATATATATATATATATATATATATATTGCCTTGATTTCAGATTGCCATATTGATGAAAAAGCCACTTGCCTGGTGCTGGAACTATTTCGAGCGAAGGAAACCCAACAGCAAAGGAAAGGAAGCATTCTTGGATACTGCAAATTCTGTCAAGACCGCTACGCAAACCACCCTGATCGTATGGAGAAGCACTTAAAGGTTTGTATCTGCCAAGGTTTATTAGTTGGAATTTCATTTTGATGGTCTCAGGACTGCAAAAAAGTTGGGGCTGAGAAAAAGATCGATCGCTTGTCGAAAAAATCGAGTGGAGAGCCTCCGAAGAAGATCGTCAAGGAGTCAGAGGACAACAGCTCGCGGTCAAGCACGCCAAAGGTTTCTTAGACACCGTGGGCAAAGCCTTCTCTTCGTTACGAGCTGCTATTGAGAACAGTGGATTCGTAAATTTTATTAGGGAAGAGTTGATACAGGTAATAATTTTTTTATATATATCGGATAACTTCTATTATCATGTATTGGTTTTAGATTCTGGACAAGCATGAGGAGTTTGGCGAAACAGATGTGGCGCACCTTCTCGACCTACTTGAGCCGTCAGGGAGAGATCAGTCGTTGATCAATGAAGACAAGCAAAAGGCAATCATGCTGCTGGCCAACAAGTGCCTTAAGAACCCGGTGTTTTCAGGAAGGGAAGGAGAAGTGGGAATTACATTCATGTGTGTTGATACTTTGATGAGGGCATATTTCAGGTGATAAGGGAATGGGCTCAGTGGTTGGCTGGAACTGAACTCTTCGCTATCGACAACAGGAGCTATTCTTGGGACGCCATGAGCACGATGGATGCGCTTACGTGGTGGAAGGCCTGGTTTTCTGAAACGCTCCTCTGCAAAGTGGTGGAAATGCTTCACAATGTGCCAATCTCTGCTGCCCCTACTGAGAGGAACTGCTCTCTGAGAGAAAACAATTAAACTCATTTTTTTAAGATTAAGCCTACGAAATATGCTTAATGTGCACGGCGCAGCGGATAAGCGTTTGTGTTTGATGGTCCAAAATGACCCCACGTGGTGGCACGCTACTTATCTTGACATGTTTGACCAGTATCTAGGGGTAATTTGGGTTGCTGATTTCGAATCTGACGTCGAAAAATAGAATTACGTTACAAAACTGGTCAAACAAGCCAAAAAAAGCTGGGGTGACACTGGGTGAGATCGAACCTGGGCACTATTTGGGCCAAAAACACAAACGCTTACTCACTGCGCCATGCATAAAGCAAATTTCTAGTTACACAAGTTGGCCGCTCCCTTTAAAACATGTTACACCTTTTATCCAAAAAGATTTCCGACTAAATTTTGACTTTTCGCCTCAGAGAACCAAGGTGCTTAAACCAAAAAGGATACGTGGTAAGGCGAGAAATGTGCGAGAGACTATAATTAGATGGGACGCCAAAACGATGATAGAAGAAACTGGAATTCCTATGAAGAAGACTGTAGACTATAGAAACATCAAGAAGTTGGAAGAGCAAGGAGTCCGGCAAGGCACACCAAGCTGTACAGCACATAAGGCAGCAGCACAGCAGCAAAAAAAATACAATTTAGACAGAAATGTTATACGTTTTCAGGTCTCAACCGTATCTGCAAGCAGGCAATTTTTTTTACGAAAAAATAGGCAATTTGCAATCAAGGAATTTTTTAGAAACAGTAGGATAAATAAAAAATAAGTTGAGGCCCATGAAGATCGGATGAATTTAGTCAAGACCATTCTTGACTAGCAACTGAGTCAATAGCGTAGGCGAGAAGCACAGGATGCACCACTTGCTAGACAAACTAGCTTCTAATGAGAGTTGCCGGAAGGGCGAGGCTTAGACTCTTAAATGCTAAGTCTATTAATTGGTGCTTTCTTGTTTGTGCGATTCCCACGCTTCCATTAAGCAAGTCTGACTTATGTGTTTTTGACAAGGCGGTTATTATAATCGCCAACCTTGCAACGACTTATTTGTGACGCTCTGAGTTTTGATGACTGAAATAATTGGACCAATAATACGGAGACCAATAATACAAAAAAAGTGCGCAGGGTCTGGGTGGGAATCGAACTTGATGAGTATTTTGGGATTTATATCCTGCCCACTCGATTAACTTTTGATCCAAGAGACTTTTTTTTTTGCAATTGTGAACAAAAATTATCCAATTGTACTTTTTTCGGCAAAATAAAATTTCGTTTAAGAATTTTTGGATACCTACCTTATGTGCGCGGAACTGGTTCGGAATGTGGACCCCAAATATTTTGGTCAGAAACGAAAGAGCCCACGCAGATTCAATGCCTTCAGATGATCCATATTACCTAAAAACAGAGCTCCCAAGTAGGATGACCCTAAAATCAGCCGAAAATTTTCAAAAATCAGCATTTCGGGTCAAAAATCAGCCAAAAGTTACCGAAAATCAGCCGAAAATCAGCCACACATAAATTGTTACAAAAATTACTTTATTCCGGAAAAAAAAAACAACAAAACAACACTAAATTCTAATATACAACTCTATATTTCTCCCAACCGTGAACATCATTTAACAATTTTCTATCAGAGATAAGACATTTGTACATTTCCACGCAAGTTTTATCGAAATTAACGCTTACCTGGAGGAGACACTTCACTGTTTCTGGCTTGAGCGAATTCCTGTTGTCCGTCCACTGGTTTCCACAGAGAGAAAAGACACACAAAAGCATTCGAGATTGGGATTGAAAGAATCTTGCTCACCAGTTCGTAAAGTCCCGGCAAAGTGTCATTTTCCCTTGAGGACCTAAAAATTCGGAACAATAAAAACAATCAATGCTTTGGAATGATAATAAATTCTTACCTTCATCCATTTTTCCTCTGCGTTCATTGATTTCAAAGCGTCCAGTAGAATTTGCTGCAGAATACCATTCAAGCGAGAAACTTCATCGAAAAGAGAGTCCTGTTCGGCCAATGCAAATGACTTACTTCGCCCTTACTGCTCTTGGTTATCCCTCTGATTTTGCTGTATTCCGGCTTGAAAAACCTCCCCCTTGAAGGCGCCATAGCTAAAAACAGTAGATAATAAAAGTAATTACAATGTGAAATTGCAACGGTTGACCGTCAATCATTGACGTCAGAGCACAAATGAAATGAATATGTAGCGTAAACTTTTTAATAGAAAGGGCGAGAATTTACCAATTATACCCAAAAATTATTAATTGTCTTATCAATTCTTCATAGAATTAGTCAAAATCAGCCAAAATCAGCCAAAATCAGCCAACATCAGCAAATCAGCCAAAAAAATAATAATCAGCCTCGAAGGACCAAAATCAGCAAATGGCTGATAAATCAGTCAACTTGGGAGCCCTGCCTAAAAATAAGCAAATAATCCAGGGCACGTATATGTCCTTTTTAAAAAGATTTGTCCTTTTTTCGGGACCCCAAATCTTTTTTTATTTTTGAAATTTTAGTCAAAATCTTTTTTTTTCGCTTCGAAATGGCAATAAACACTGGATAAAATGACCTTTTTCCTTCAAAAATGGTCAAAATGTCCTTTTTTTGACCAAATGTCCTTTTTTTTTTGAAATTTTGAGATACGAGCCCTGAAATAATAGTAAAAACAAAGGAAACAAATGATAGAGAAATAGCACATTTGCCGCCATGAACACAAAAACAAATACAGAAAATGACTGACTGCGGATGCCTAAGCGTAAGCCAACCCCCGCCTAAGCCAAAAATATCAAAAAAATTTGAAAAAAATGCCGGAAACGTCTATATGCCAAACAAATTTACCAATATGAAATGATTCATAATTTCAATGAATTCCTGATATTTTTTGACCAAAATGTTTGGGGTCCACATTCCGAACCAGTACCTATTTGCTAACTAAATTTGCTAATTTTTTTAGGGCTATACTTTTTTTTGTCCCAACTCTACTTCTTTTTGTCCCAGATTTTTCTTTTGTATTTTTCTGGATAATTTTCTGACCTTTTTTTTAATGTGATAACACCATCAGGTAGCCCTGCGAATCTAGTTTCTAGGTGTTTGGAAACACTTAAAAAAAATTTTATTTGGGGGTATACTCCGGTAGGGTCAAATATTTGAAAAATAACCAAAAAATTTAAAGAAATGAATAAGAAAAAGAAATAAAATGAGCGGGCATTTTTCACAGATTAGCGGCCAGACCTTATCCATTAAAAAATAGCATAAAATAAAAAATTAGTTCATTTATAAGGCGGTTTACGTAATTACATGCTTGCTTATTTGTCTTTTTTCTCAAATAGCTCACTAAATAAATTTGACGATGTTTGCTTTAGAAAGTGGAAATGGCTTTGATGGATTTCCATGCAATGCAATTTTTTTTTGGCTCTCAATGGAAGTTGGCATTCGGAATTAGGTAGTGAGTTTGCTCACAAAGCGATCAGCCAATATATTCCTGGAATTCAACGAACAAAAGAGTAGAAACGCAATTACTAGAGTTTTTTTTTCAGCCAGATAAAAGGGGGAACTGGACCCAAGACAGTCTGCGTAAACGGTGTTTTGAATTATTATTTATAGGGTTGTTACACAGTTAACTCGATTTTCCAAAAAAAATTTTTACCCTATTTTTCTTTTTAAGCTATTTTTTCTCTAAAATTTTGAGCAGGTCACCCCACGTTTGAAAGCCTAGAATGTTGGCTACCCAATAGTATAAAGATTTCTTGGTTTAGTTCACAAAAATGTATATGTTTTATTACAAACACTTTCGAATTATTTTCGAACTACCGTATTTCCTCTAATAGAGCCACCCCCCTCTGATTCAAAATCGTGTTCTTGGCATTGCGTTTTTAACCCACTTTTTAAATATTCATCTCAGGCAAGTTACCACTCATTCTGTAGCTCATCTCACTGACTACAAAACGGGTGGTAACTTGCCTGAATGGCTAAAAAGTGGGTTCGCGAAATGTATGAATCAGTATTTAGTAAAAGTTCGAAAGCGTTTGTAATAAAATAATACATTTTGTGAACTAAACAAGAAATGTTTATACCATTGAATAGCCAACATTCTAGGCTTTCAAACGTGGGGTGACCTGCTCAAAATTTTAGAGAAAAAAATGCATAAAAACAAGAAATACGGTCAAAATTTTTTGAAAAAGGGAGTTAACTGTGTAACAACTCTAAATATTTTGCAATTTTTTTTCTGCCCATACCAGTGTCCTCAGTAAGCCGAATCGCTTAGCAGAATTTGAAAAAATGTGTCTTAAAATGAAATAATTGTTGATTGAGATCTGGGTAGTGAGTGCAACGTTAGGTCATGTCTCAGCAACTGAGCGTCTTTTTGAAATTCTGCTTAGGAATCGGAAAATACTTACTCACTTTTTCTTTGCCTAATTTTGTATTGAATTTTTTTTTTCGATTTTTGTCTTAATTTTTTGAAATTTTCGTGTGGTTGTATATGTAAAATTTCTAACCATTTATAAAAAAATCCATTTAATGAGTTTAGAAATGAAGAGATTTGAGGAATTGAAAATAACAGTTACAGTCAACCCCTGATTTAACTGTGTCCCTTCCTGTTATCGTTCGACAGTTTTTATAGTTTTTTTTCTTTATTTATATAATTTATATAACTATATAAGCACATAAGTTATAAAATATCAGTCATATGACGTGAAATTTTGATAACTGAGTTGATCCCCCGATTTTTTATACGTTTGGAGACCAGCTAGAATACCTGAAAGCATGTATGAAGACTCTGAGCTAAAATTCATCTTTTATATACTATAGATAGCTCAATTGTATCAGTGATGTTGATGGTGCAGTAGGTAAGTTGATGGTTTGCTGTTTGACCTCGTTGGTTCGATTCCACCCTCTAGCTGGTTTATTTTTTTCTTGACTACTTTTAGTCAAAACATCGCACAAGCTATAAGAAACACCAAGAGAGGATCAAAAACCAAAAAAGGCAACATAACATACCACTAATGCTACTAAAAAGCACGTTACGAAAGAGTTTGTTTCTAAAATTCGCTGTTACGAAAGTTTTGCTGTTACGAAATTGTCTCGTTGCGAAACTTCGTACAGCCGATGCCATCTTGTAGAGCATATATAGTGTAGCCAAAGTTCTTTTGGCGGACAGCCGCAAGAATTTTGAGCTCTAGGTCAAAGAAAGCCGAAAAAAGCTAATTTCGGTTTTTTGTATTTTCACGGTACATGTACCGTGAAAATTTAAATTTTCAAAAATTTTTCAAATAATTTCTGAAAATATCACTATTAGACGTAAAATCAAAAAGTAACATAAGTTCATAATGATCAGATTTGGCACGTGACAAACAAAAAACCGAGCATTGGGGCACTGAAATATCCAAAATTAGCTTTTTCCGGGGGGTTTTCGGCTTTCTGTGACCTAGAGCTTAAAATTTTTGTCACAACTTTGGCCACACTATATAAATTGACTATGCTCTGCAAAATGGCATTAACAGAATATGTGAATTCAATCGTACAATTTGGGCGGTTTCCTTGTAAAACTTAAAAATTAGAACTTCGATATAAAGGAAAGGTTATTCTAAAAAATCAAAAAAAAACGACAGACAAAAAATTTAAAAAAATTGCAAAAATGGCATTTATATGAATAAAAAATGGAAAATATTACTAGAAAAAAGGGTGTTCAACTGTGGTTTTTGGTTTCAGATTGACTCTGACTCCTTAAGTAAACAAAATATTGTGTTATAGATGTATGCATGCATGTGCTAGTCAGATGCTTTGCAAAACAGACCAGCTGCAGCATTTATTCGCCTACGTTCCCATAAAATTATGGCAAATTAAAAAGAGGAAATAGCGTGAGCCATTTGCAAGCCATGAAAAATGAGCAATGAAGGTAAAAAAGGCTTAAACAACCGGAAGACACCTGATCTCCTTGACTAACCCTTGCAAATGCCACCTATAAATGCAAAACTGGAAAAAAAATGGTCAAAAGAATAAACAGGAATTCCATATTGCGCAAAAAAGCTAGAAAGACGGAATTTTAGAGAAATTTGGTTAGTTTTCTGACATAAATTCAAATTGGCGTTACTCTTTTGGCGTTTTGTTTTTAGTGTTTTTTTCTAGGGTTGCTTTTCTTTCCGGACAGAAAAGATTTGGAAAGTTAGCCGGAAAGTTTTCCGGAAAACTTCCCGGTTGGCGGTGAGAAATCGGACAGAAATAACAAGGGATTGTACAGGTGGTAGTATACAGTTAACTGCACAGTTAACTGTGCAATTAACTGTACAGTTAATTGTGCAGTTAATTGTGTTAATTGTGCAGTTAACTATTTGCGTTATTATTGCGTTAGTTAACTGTGCAGTTAACTGTAAAGTTAACTGTGCAGTTAACTGTGCAGTTAACTGTGCAGTTAACTGTACAGTTAACTGTATCTGCAGTTAACTGTAAAGTGTACTTTCCATGCATGGAAAGTACAGTCCCAATCATTTTTAGGGGTACCTAAAACCACCATTTTAATTTTTTTTTGAAGAAGCTTATATTCGTAATGGCCCTGAGCCTGGACCCAAAAAGCCTAAACCCTAAGCCTAAGTAAAAATTATTGGGGATTATATGACACTAGCGCCCGTAATTTGCTTGAGCGATGATTTCAATGGGTCGAATGGTTTTTCGAACAAGGAAAGAGTGTCGCTAATTTCAAAAGAATTCCGACTTGTCCAGGCAGGAGTACACTATTTGGGTAGCACAAAGGCCCAAAGTCCCAAGGTCTAAGTATTTTTAGTTTTGGTTCTATCCTAGTATACGTGTCCAAAAATACGCCTTGGTCCCGCCTGTTGTTTTTTCGCAATTTTGCCTTGGTCCCCCTGTCGTTTTTTTTAAATTTAAAAATACTTTTTGTTTTACAGCATTTATTTGGGGGGACCAAGGCAAAAATGACGAAAAAACAACAGGGGGACCAAGGCATATTTTGGACACGTATACTAGAATAGAACCGTAGTGACATCAGAGAGCGATAAGTATGACTTTGCAAAAAAAGATCTTGAGCGAATCGACTTTGTTAAGCACCGGATGCCTTTAGATTTGCATTCCCACTAAAAGTATTACAATATGTCTAATTTGTTAATAATAAAAACCTGAATTCCATCTATCAGTTGAGCTCGTTTAATGATCCGCATATTGTTTCCACATTTAAGGCAAATCATGTTGCTATTCAGCAAGTTCAGACCCACAAAGACGGAAAGCACCTGATAATCTGTCATCCGGAAAAGTTTACGCAAGCAAATAGTATCGAAATTGAAAGACTGGTGAAGACATGATTGGTCGATCAAAGATATTTTCATTGTTGGCACTATAAGAAAAAATAAGACGTAAAAATATGTTAAGAAAATTTGACAACAACGAAAAATGCAAAACTGTACACAATGAATCAAAAAAGTGTCAACAACAATAAATGCTGTAAGACAAAAAGTATTTCTAAATTAAAAAAACGACAGGGGGACCAAGGCAAAAATAACGAAAAAACTGCAGGGGGGACCATGGCATATTTTGGACACGTATACTAGGAATCCTAGTCTAGGATAGAACCGTCCAGGCAGGAGTACACTATTTGGGGTAGCCCAAAAATGCGTTTTTTCAAGGTCTAAGTATTTTTAGGCCCTGAAAACGATAGAAACGGCGAAAAAAAGTGTGGCAAGGACGTTTTTCGAAAAACAAATTTTTTTCGTTTGCCTTGGTCCCCCCTATGGTTTTGGACATTTTTTTGTATTTCACCCCGTGTTGGTCACTGGGGCTGAGCAAAAAGAGACTCTAAATGCATTTTATGATCAAGAGTACTTCTCGGAATCATGTCTAAGGCAAGTGAGATGCGCACCCCCACATACCTGAGACACAAATCCCTCGAAAGTGACTCTGGATGCATAAAAAAGCATGCACACCAGAGTTTCTTTATGCGGTAGGCCCCAGTTAACAAAACTATGTTCAAAGTCCGTCTTTTTAGGTTCAACAGAGATAAATAAGTCAAAATGACCAGACTCATAGGGGGACCAGGGCGAAAAATGACCAAAAACCACAGGGGGATAAAGCAAACGAATTTTTTTTTTCGAAAATCGTCCTTCCCACAGTTTTTTCGCCGAATTCGGTCGGTTTTTTTTGGATCGGTTGGTTTAAAAAACCGGGTTTTTTTCAAACCCGGTTTTCGGTTTCGGGTTTTTTTGTTAAAACGCGTTTTTTCTGTGACTTTTGTTGACATAACTGACTAGAAAAAAAAACGACATATTTAAACAATATCTCCTGGATCTTCTAAATCTGATGTGTATTTTTTTATTTCTTCAACATCTGGAACCACTGAGGGAGCTGGCTTCAGCTTCTTTAGATTAGCCTTAATCAAAATCAGCATCTCAGCAGTATATCCATGCATCCTGAAGCGTACCTTATATATATTGTTTTTACAAGTTGAATTGATTACCGATTTCTGAGCGTACTTGAGTAAACGAGGCCGGCAATAGAGAAGGTTCGCTCGCTGCTGACAGAAGTTGACGGCACTGATAGAAGAATTTTCGCACCTTTAGCGACGAACGCTCCTTATTATTTCTCCACCAGGCAAAGATGTCTTCTTTTCTTTGAGGTCGGTCGCTGTTAGGCCGGTAATGATTCAGCTCTGCCTTAATAGCACACGATAAATTGTAGAAAAGATTCCTGAATATTGATGAGTAATCAAAAAATACTTTAATCGTCGCTTTAATATCACATTAAATATAATAAAATAAGTAATAATATTTGCAGAAAAAATTAATTTTATTTTCAAGGCAACTGACAACAAATCGAAAAAACTGGTGTTTTTTTAATACCGGTTTTCGCTTTTCCCGGTTTCTCCGAACCCGGTTTTCGGTTTCGGTTTATTGGTTTGGCAAAAGAGTTTCCCTGGTGCTATCTATGACTCTTTTTGTTTAGACATTTTTGACGCTTTTTGCTCTTTTTGTACGACTATTTTTTGATACATCTTGGAAGTCCTAGCCCCCTGAACGGACCATAAAAGACCTAGTTCAAGGCGCTAGGCTTCAGTCTTTACCATTTTTAACTTGACTTATAGCTTGTAATATTTGTGTATTGTCGCTTTGCGACAATTGGCCGAAAATTCCCGGTTTTCGGTTAACCGACCGAATCCAACCCTAGCTTCAGGACCTAAAAAATACTTAGACCTTGAAAAAACTTTGGGCTACCCCAAATAGTGTACTTTAGCCTTTGTCCAAAAAGGGGTCAAACGCCTACGCACCGTTTCTTCCTATTTTTTTATTGCCGTAAACATACATTTTTTGCAGTAAATTTCCTTTTTTGCTGAAAATATCTTTTTTGTCAAGTTAAGTAAATCTAAACAACACATATTTATAATAAAAAAATAATTTAGCAGCATCTAAAAGTATTTTAAACGGCAAACAAAAGTATTTTTTTTTCAAGTAAATATAGACCGAATCTAGTGTTGCAAATTACAAAAAAAAGAAAAATCAAAAAAATTACAAAGTAACAAATTCCAATAAACTTTATCACACAATCCAAAAAACATTTGACTATAGTAATTTGAGGAATTTTGCCGGAAACCAGCCTTGTTTAGTACCATCCTCGCTCCTGCCCAAAACCCAGCCTCTAGTGCCACATTTGACTGAAAATGATGATGATATCAAGGCAAAACACAAACCATAGGCAAAAAAAATTAAAAAAATCCCGTCAAATTAGTTCAAAAATCCCGTCGAATCTAAAAAATTTGTTTGTCTCAAAGATTTATTAAACTCGCCGTTTTAATTTTTTGTAAATTTTCATACCAATGTGTAGCCCTGGATCTCAGCTTTCTAACGAGCTATGAACCGACTTTATAAAATGTGAAAATTTTGCAGAATAGGGTCTTTGAATGGATTAAATTTTCAGAAAAAGTCGTTCCACTCAAAGACTTTTTCCTACGATTTTTGAAAATTTTATTAGGTCAGTTGATTGCTTGTTAGAAAGCTGAGATTCAGGGCCACAAATTGGTATAAAAATTTGAAAAAAATATTAAAACTTTTGTGAAAAAAAAAATTCCAAATTTGACGGGATTAATCACTAATTTGACGAGAATTTTTGAACCTTTTGACGGTAGAAATCACTTTTACCTTTTCTTTTTTTTTGTTGGCATTCACTCAGAAAAATTTTCCCATACTTTTTTGTTGTTGTAGTGTTATTTTAGTCTGTGAAAACTGCCGCTCTTGCACTTTAAAAATTGGACCAGAAGTTCTGGTCCAGAACATTACATAGGATGATTTGAAAAAAGGAAGAATTAAAATGTCTAGTTTTTCGAAAAATATTTTAGCGTAAATATTTTTCCCTACAGAGAAAGCAGAATTTTCGGCACCGGATTCGTGTTTAGCATGGTCGATTTGCTTATAACAATGCTGTTGAAATTCAAAATCAACTGTCAAATTTCAAAATCCCTTCGAGACAAAAATTATTCAAATATTAATTTTTTTCAAATTTTTGGCGCTAGCGGAGTGTAACCCCCCCAAATGAAATTTTTTTCGAACTTTTTCAAAACACCATTTTAACCATTTTTAAGCATTTCCTACATGTTGAACACGATAAGTAGGTGTATTCACCTACTTTTTTCAATAAAAAGTCGATTTTTTTTAAATCTTGAATTTTGGTATTTTCAGTTGATTTCTGTTTATTGTAACTTGGTAAATCAGATGTTGAGGGTACCTTGACCCCAAAAAGATGGAATTTGAACATAGTTTTGTTAACTGGGGCCTACCGCATAAAGAAACTCTGGTATGCATACATTTTTTATGCATCCAGAGTCACTTTCGAGTGACTTGTGTCTAAGGTATGTGGGTGTGCACATCTCAACTCCAAACCCCCTTTATGCATCCAGAGTCACTTTCGAGTGACTTGTGTCTAAGGTATGTGGGTGTGCACATCTCAACCCCAAGCACCCTTTATGCATCAGAGTCACTTTCAGGGATTTGTGTCTGAGGTATGTGGGTGTGCGCATCTCAACCCCAAGCACCCTTTATGCATCAGAGTCACTTTCGAGGATTTGTGTCTAAGGTATGTGGGTGTGCGCATCTCAACCCCAAGCACCCTTTATGCATCCAGAGTCACTTTCGAGGGATTTGTGTCTGAGGTATGTGGGTGTGCGCATCTCAACCCCAAGCACCCTTTATGCATCCAGAGTCACTTTCGAGGGATTTGTGTCTGAGGTATGTGGGTGTGCGCATCTCAACCCCAAGCACCCTTTATGCATCCAGAGTCACTTTCGAGGATTTGTGTCTGAGGTATGTGGGTGTGCGCATCTCAACCCAAGCACCCTTTATGCATCCAGAGTCACTTTCGAGGGATTTGTGTCTGAGGTATGTGGGTGTGCGCATCTCAACCCCAGCACCTTTATGCATCAGAGTCACTTTCGAGGGATTTGTGTCTGAGGTATGTGGGTGTGCGCATCTCAACCCCAAGCACCCTTTATGCATCCAGAGTCACTTTCGAGGGATTTGTGTCTGAGGTATGTGGGTGTGCGCATCTCAACCCAAGCACCCTTTATGCATCCAGAGTCACTTTCGAGGGATTTGTGTCTGAGGTATGTGGGTGTGCGCATCTCAACCCCAAGCACCCTTTATGCATCAGAGTCACTTTCGAGGGATTTGTGTCTAAGGTATGTGGGTGTGCGCATCTCAACTCCAAGCAACCAAGCCCCCTGCGCCCCCGACTCTTGGTAGACTCGTGATCAAAAATGCATTTAGAGGCTCTTTTTGCCCAGCTCCAGTGACCAAAACATGGCAAAACAGGCAAATGGTCGAAATTTCAAAATGCCCAAAACTCAATTTTTTATTGACCAGAACACAAAAATAATGTCTTTTTTTAACTTCTGAGGTGATTTTAGGTTGATATAGGGTGTTTGGAAACACTTTAAAAAAATTTTCATTTGGGGGGGTCGATACTCCGGTAGGGTCAAATTTTCTTATGGCTCAGGTGAGGAACCACCAAATTTCTTTTAAAAAATCGCAATAATTCTCACCTAGAACCAATTTTTCTCCCACTTCCATGGTCAACTGGTTGTCGCCTTGGCCTATAAACCCAAAATAAACTAACTTTTCACACAATAAAATTAATTGTGCCTTTACCTGCATAGGGATTGACACACTCCAGCACTCGACCATAGTCTGAGGTGCAGAAAATCGGGTGAGCTGCAAGTAATTTTTTTTATAATTGTCAGACTGAACTGACCATCTAAAAAATTTGGTTTCTTAGAAATTTGGGTTATCCGTCCACATTTTCAAAAATTAGTCCACATAATTTTTTATACCTAGTTCTCAATAGAACCAACTATCATTTCCACGCCATTCCATTTGCCCAGCATTGCAAAAATAGTTGTGGAACACATATTGCAACATGACTCTGTTTCTCGGATTAATCTCTAGGGTACGCTTCTGTGCGGGTCTCAACTCGCATCTCAACTTGGAGTTCCCAAGGCTTGGAGTTCCCAACCTGTTGTGGCGATGTGAATATTTGAATGTTGTTTGGTCCTGACACGATATGTTGTGCAGTTGACTCTAGTTCTCTCCGGATTCCTAGTAGCCCTGCGAACGGTTTCCACAGTCCATTGAATTGAATATGTGTTTTGTATTTTGACTTCTCTCTCCGTGCTCGTCTCTATTCCTCTAAAATTCCAAATTCTTTATGCGTCTCTTATCTAAGTGTGGGGGTGTTGTGGCGATGTGAATATTTGAATGTTGTTTGGTCCTGACACGGTATGTTGTGCAGTTGACTCTAGTGTTGTCTTGATAGTAAGTTATCATATAGTTAGTTATTGTTATCGTGTTGTTATTGCTGTGTTATATAAAGTTATACTGTTTACTTCGTGTTCCGCGTCTGCCATATTATACAGCGTTACAACACAACCCCAAGCCCCTCCCCCTCAGGGGGCTCGAAAATAACAAGGCATCGAGACCATTGTACGAACGCCAACAATCTGAGACAATTGTACTTCCGACCAGGGGTGGACACGGGCCGAATTTTGACGGCCCAGCCTGGGGCTGTGATAGTTCGGCCCGGCCCGCACTTTTTAGTCCTCGGCCCGGGCCGGGCCGAGCCCGGAAGCCCTACTTCAGATATACTCAAAAAATTTTCGACATTTCTTGAGAAAGAACAAAGAGTCTTTATTGATAGCCCAAAATGAAAACAAATCAAATCAATCAAATCTTATTTTTTCAACAATGATCGCCCAATACATATGGAGGAAATGGACGCTGCCGACAAGGTCTCGCGAGACTCCACCACCAGTAGACGCAACTTGCTGAACCACCTTTCATTTTCGGTCGAGGAAGCAGGCATGGAGAGGATTCTTCGCGCCACCTTTCATTTTCGGTCGAGGAAGCAGTATGGAGAGGATTCTTCGCGCCACCTTTGCTTAACAAGGAAAAGGTTAATACCGGTATTAATGTCGCAAAAAATACCGGTATTTTTTTCGATTTTTGTGAAAAGTACGCTTTTTACGCGCTTTTCATTAGGAAAGATACCGAAAAAATACCGATATTTATCTCGGAATTTCGAAAGTCGGTATTTTCGGCAACCCTATAATGAAGCTTTGGTTGGGTGGTTTTGGCGGGAACTTCAATGAGAAATTAACCCGGCTTCAGGGCCGGGCCCGGCCCGGAGCTTTTTCGGCCCAACCCGCAGCAGGTACGGCCCGGTTGACCCAAAGCCCGGCGGCCCGGGCCGGGTCGGCCCGCGTTCGGAACCACCCCTGCTTCCGACAGCAATACTTTGCTTGATGATTGAAAATAAAATTAAAAATACACAAATAACACTTTTTAACACAAAAAAATCAACAAATTGAGACTGAGAAAATTTTAGAAATGTGGACAGATAACCCATAAGTACCAAAAATTTTGTCAAAAATATGCTTACACATTCGATTAGCAGAAGATGGCCTGGAAGTGGAGCCTGCATCCATACTCTTGTCTCTGGCATGTACACTCCCGTCCGAAGAGGTCACACTCACTGTCGACACTATTTGACCAGGCTTTTGAGCCGTAGGTGGGGGGTGGTTTGGACGCAAGGGACCAGTTTTACTCCCTTCTAAGAGCCAAATATTGTCCAGCAAAAAGAAAAAAACATCAAAGTCTGGCATCACAAACGGGCAATACTTTTTTTTTGTACCAATTTTTTTTATTTATTTGTTTTCTCTAAAATTTTGTGACCTTTTTTATAAAGTGATAGCACCATCATGTAGCTCTGCGACTCTAGTTTCTAACGATGCTGAACTTTTTGTAAGATATATTAAAAATGTTGAGCAAAAAATCAAAAGTATGGATCTAATTATTTTTCGGACTTGATCCATACTTTTGACTTTTTGTTCAACATTTTGAAAATATCTTATAATATCATGCTCTTTTTGTAAAAAAAAAAATTGTGGCCTAAATTAGCTGCTTCATCTTTAATGCCAAACCCCGCATAAATAATGCCAACCATGCCAAACCCCGCATAAAAAATGCCAACCTGCTCTTCGAGAAGGTGGAATATATGGCGTCGGGCATCTCTGGCCCTGCGTTTGTTGTTGTTGAGTCTGTTTGAACTGGTTGTATATTGTCGACAGCTCTTCTCCCTCACTTATTTGCTGGCTCAACGGCAGATTCACTGACTTACGGTTGTTTACGCTCAGAGATGAAGAATTGCCGAGTATATACCTTGAAAAAATTATGGTTGTAGATGCATATCCACTTTTAGAACTTTATTAACTCTTTATCTGATAAGCTTTTGTCCACATAACTTGATCTTTTTGCTAGTTGTTGTTGTTGTTGTTGAAGCATGGCAACTATTGGTGTAGCTTTGTAGATGTTCGGCGGCAGCACTTTTCGCGATGGTTGAGCCTGCAAGACTTCCTGTGATCCGTTTTCTTCAGCTGCATGGCTATCTAAATTTTTGTAATATATTACATGACTTAAAACCTAATTTGCTAAGACTAGAGTTCCCGAGCGTAGTAAATGGTGCTTTGGATGCGGAATTTCACGCTGATCACGATAGCTGGAAAAATGTTTGCGAAAAGGACGGATTCGGACGGGTAAAACAGTGGGCGATTTTTGCCCTTTTCAGCCTTCTGGAGTTTGAGCAAAATATAGGTGGTACTTGCTCGAATTAATTAACCACCTAGGTGTTGAATATTTTAAAATGCAGGGCGTAATCAGAGCTCTCTAATGCGCACAAATTTGTATCAGAGTGATTACAATTTCACAGAGAATTTTAGATTTTCCCTCTTAAAGGCAGTTTTTGGAAATCCTCAACCTAGACATTAAAATGGCCATAGCTTTATTTTCAAAAGCAATAAAGAGACAAAATAATAGCGTTCTTTTGACTTTAAATACAGCAACACTTTGTTGTAAACACTTGACAAAATATGCAAAATTAATAAATACCGTATTTCTTCTAATTGCCGCACAGTCTGTAATTACCGCACACCCCTAACTTTAAAGACTTATATCTCGGAGTAGAGTAAATATTTTGCAAAGCTGTTTGATGCATTTTCTTAACTCTCAGAAGCTCTACCGATTCCATTTTTCAGATCTTGGTTAAGCACCCGAAAATCTCTAGATCGAATTTGAAAATTTCCGATTTTCAGGTGATTGAAAAATAAGCGCACATGTGCGGCAATTAGAAGAAATACGGTAAGTTGTAACACCAACTTTCCATAATTTTGTCCTCGCTGAGAAAGCCTTAGATTCTTACACCGAATTTTTGCTCAGCGTGGTCGATTTGCATATGAAATTGCTTTGAAAACTTAAAAGTCACTACCGCAGAGGTTTTGCGGTATCAAATTTCAAATTCCGCTCAAGACAACAAATGTTCAAATTTGAAGTTCAAATGTTTGAAAATTTGACACGGACTTCCTATTTTTAAGAGCTGTTTTCCAAGCAAATCGACCACGCTGAGCAAGAATCCAGTGTCAGAATCCAAGGTTTTCTCAACAAGGACAAAAATTATGTAAAGTTGGTGTTACAACTTACTTATTAATTTTGCATATTTTGTCAAGTTTTTATAATAAAGTGTTGCTGTATTTAAAGTCAAAAGAACGCTATTATTTTGTCTCTTTATTGCTTTTGAAAATAAGGCTATGGCCATTTTAGTGTCGAGGTTGAGGATTTCCAAAAACTGCCTTTAAGAGGGAAAATCTAAAAATCTCTGTGAAATTGTAATCACTCTGATACAAATTTGTGCGCATTAGAGAGCTCTGATTACGCCCTGCATTTGAAAATATTCAACACCTAGGTGGTTAATAAATTCGAGCAAGTACCGCCCATATTTTGCTCAAGCTCCAGAAGGCTGAAATAGGCAAAAATCGCCCACTGTTTTACCCGTCCCAATTCGTCCTTTTCGCAATTTTTTTTTTCAGCTATCGTGATCAGCGTGAAATTCCGCGTCCAAAGCACCATTTACTACGCTCGGGAACTCCAGTGTTAAAAACTGTCTAGATACAGTATTATTTTTCGGATTTAGCCGAAATAAACTTGGCCCGTTATAACTACTGCAGTATATCAAATCATCATCCACCATTCTCCCACCTCAAGCTAGTGTCGTATTAAAGCACCCCTCCAATAATTTTTCAAAGTCTTTAAAACCTAATTTTAAAAAATTGAAAAGCCCTTGATAGTAATGGCCAGGCCCTGAGCTCAAACCTAAGTGAAAAAACTATTTTTTTGTATGGGGTATATGACACTAGCTTATGGGTAAGGGGTGAAAATTTTTTTAGTTTCAAATACATTTTCCTGGCTTTAGCAATCAAACTTTTAGCAAATTTTCAAAACAACACTCAGAAGCAAGGTAAATTTTCAAAATTTTAATAATGCGAAAATTTGTACCAGTGTAATTTGTTTCTGAACGTGGCCTCAATATGAACTGTTCCTCATTGTCGGTACTTTCGACTATGAGCTTAGGTTGATATTCCTGACTCTGCTCTATTGAATGTTTACTTCCTTCTGAACCATTGATTTTCGGCTGACTCATCTGACGGTAGTTGAGTCGAGGCGAGGATGACGCTTGGCTGCTGTTTCTTTGCTCGAATTCTTTGCGAAGAGAACGAGGAGATTTGTTTTTCTAAAAAAAATTACAAATGGTGAAAGTTACCGTATTTCCTCTAATAAGCGCCCCCCCTCCCCTGATTCAAAATCGTGTTTTTGGCATTGTGTTTTTGACCCACTTTTTGATCACTTCTCTCAGGCAAGTTACCACCCATTTTGTAGCTAGAAAGATGAGCTACAAAATGGGTGGTAACTGACTGCCAAATGATCAAAAAGCACAATGCCACTGATTTTGAATCAGAAGGCAAAGGAAATACGGTACAGTCAACTCTCGATTTAACGAACCCCCAAAAGTTCGTTCTCACCTAGGGTCCGAAACTTTTTTTAGCTTAATTTGTGAAGGCTTTTACCAGTTGTCTTTGCTTAGTCCAGTCCGAAATATCGCAATGATTCTGATTTTGCCTATCATGGGGGCGCTTATTAGAGGAAATACGGTGAATAACTTATTTGAGCAAAGTTATCAGATTCAAGTTTTATGACAAACCTCATAAGCACTTCCATTGGTCTGAGCACTGTGTCGCTCTGTCGCTCCATTTTCCTGACTGTTGGATGCGCGATGCACCACCACTTCTTTAGCTGCTTTCAACCGATCATAGTAGATGTCCAAGGCCATGTCTTCAGCTTGCTGATAGTCAGTAGAAGATTGAAATTGCTGTTCAGGATTATTATTTGAAATTGTAGTTGAATGCTGAGCATTGTCGGCTTCGGAGTTCATGCGTTTTTGCTGCTCTTCGGCATGCTGATACAGTTCATCCAGGTGAGCTTGTTCGTGTTGAACGCAGTCTTTTTCTTCTTCGTCTTCCAGGAAAAGATGCTTTTCTAGAACTTCCATGGAGTATTTCGACCAGTCCTATAAGAAAAAGTTTTTTAACAATGTTACTTACTGATTTCTTATAAATTACTTTTTATGCATAATTACGAAAGTCATGTTTTTTGTTATTTGTTGCCTTTTGTCCCCCCTTCCCATTTGTTTTTGTTTCGGATAGATTAAAATTTTTTAGACTCCATTACACCACGGACGGAGACGTTTACTTTGGGCTTAGCAGAATTTTGCATTTTTTCCCCTTTTTTTCTCCAGTCTAAACAATGCGTGACGAGAAAAACGTTCTCTTTGTTTGGTCTTTGAAAGTCGTCTTTGAAAGCGTCTTCTCGCGTCATTACAAAGGAACAACTCACTATTAATAACCGATTTTAGGCTTTCGCAATGTCTTTCAAGCGCAAATACAAAAGTGTCTTTCTCGAGAAGTACGAGCGCGAGTTCAAGAGGATCAAGCGAAGTAACAAGGGGGGATGATTTCGCTCACTGCACGCCATGCAACGAAGACATCAATCTGACATCGATGGGGAGGCAGGCAATCGTTTAGCATCAAGCAAGGCCGAAGCACAAGGACGCCGTCAAAGCAAGCGCTGCAACTCAATCTCTGTCCAACTTCATGCCATGCCTCTCTGCACCAACAGCGACGGACGAGAAGGGGACTGCTGCTGAGGGAGCGTGTGCCTATCACACCGCCATTCATCACCAGTCCTTCAACGCAACGCACTGCGTTTCATCTGAGGGTCTTTTCCGCACAATTTTCTCCGACACCAAGGTGGCTAAGTTCTCATCAGCTTAGACAAAGACGGCTAAGATCATCACAGTTTGGTAGTTTACAGAAGTTTTGAACAGATGGAATTACTTTTTTAGGAGTGCTCGGTCTTTTCTCGGAGGAACAGCTTCTGGAGTTGCTTGGTGAACAACCCTTCTCAGTCTCGATCGACGCGTCCAATCACAAGGAGAAGAAGCTCTTCCCGATGATCATCAGGTTTGTTAATGCCAGCTAGCGAGACTTTCAGGTTCTTCAATGCCGATAAGAGAGTTCAAGGATACAGGGGGCAAGGATACGGAGCGAGTGACGTGTTCTGGACAAGCACGGGCAGAGCTACTCAAAGATGGTCTCCTTTTGCACTGAACTTCGGCGGTCCTCAACACCAAGGAAAGAAGAATGTGTTCCGCTCCCTCAAGGAGAAGAATAGAAATCTGGTAACAATTGGCTGTCCGGCTCACATTCTCCACAACTCGGAACAAAAGGCAACGGAGCGTCTCCCCTTCGACATCGAAGCTATCGTGTTCAAGCTCGGAAGTTTCTTCAGTTGGAATGATTTCCTTATGTTTTTTTCTCTTGATGTGTTTTAAGAATCACTCGATGGCATATTCAAGCTTTCTATAAAGCAATTTGATATGAAAAAAGGTGTCTGGTGCAGTAAATGTTATGAAATAAAAAGCTATTCATTCATTTCATACATCATAGACATTGTTGGTTCTAGAAAAATCGATGGTCTTCGAAGCATCGAAATCGGCTGTAAGCATATCATTGTCAGTGAATTACATCGTGACAAACTTAAAATTCACAGAATACTGGAAAAAAGATAAAAAAGACAAAACACAAGAAAAAAAATTATCCAAAAAATAACAACAGGGGGGACCAAGGCATATTTTTCTCGGGGGTAACCCCAATACATATAGAGCCAAATATTTTTTGTTACATTTTTCTATATTTTTCAAATTTCAGAATTTTAACGCTGGAAGAAATCCGAAAATTCCCGATTCGAGAGTCAGAAGTTTTACAAAATAAATACTAGACTGAATTAAGCCCTAAGGATCTCCATCTCTATATAGTATTTGGCATGTGTGGGTGGGTGGGGGGCTGGGTAACGCTTTTTTACTTCGAAGGCCAGAACGGGTCGTAGATAGCGAAATCACTTTTGTCGCTAATACCATCGTGTTCCCCAGAATGTCAGCCTTCGTTTTAAAAAAAGAACAGGCGAAAAAAATGAGTTCTAATAGGGGATATACCTATTTTTATGAATGAAGTCATAGCCCGTCATTGAAATTTCGAAATACTATAGAGGCGCCGACAGGCGCCTTTTACCCCTTGTTAGGCAATATTACAGTTGAAGCAAAAAGCTCACAAAATGTTTTTTTAATAGATCTTGATGACATTGAGAAAAGAAGTTGTATCGCTGAAATTGTTGATCCACAGTTGAAGCTAGTTGAGTTTCATAAAAATTGTCCAGATCCTGCTGAGTCTGCAATAAACCAAAAATTTTATTTAACACCATAGCCAACTAACAAAAACCAACCATCTTGCCTTTGTCGACAGCCTTGACCAAATGCTTCTCTTTCTTGGTATATGCATGACACATTGTCTTCAATCGCTCCTTTTCGCTTTCATTATTGTGATTAATGACATCTATGACGTTGGCAAAATAATCCACCTGCAAAAGAACAAGGTTTTTTCTATTGTTTATTCTGTGAAGGAATCACTCACCCATTTGAAATGATCTGAATAAATGCTCTTCAAAGACTCTGCTGTTCGTTGCAATTGCGTCGCATGCTGCCTAGCTTCTTTTTCAGCGTATTTGCCCGAATGAGAAAGACCATAAAGCGAAGCTGTGTACAAGTAGAAAGCTTTATTCACACCTAAAAAATTATAAGTCTAGATTTACGTGCAAGCATCCGCTTCCTCCCTCCCTATACACAAAACCAGTCAGCCATATATAGTCAATTGACCAGGTTTTTTTATTTTTTAAAGTTTGTTTAATAAGAGTCGCTGTTTGTCGTGTAATTTTTTTTTGATGTGCCCTGCTGGTAAAAAAATTCTTCAGTAGAATATAAAAAAGATTGGTTGCCGAGATATGACCTGCAGTCAAAATGTGAGCTATTTTAGGTCAAAGCGCGGAAAACAAACATATTTCTTAAATTCTACTTTGTGATTTATATTAATTGAAGCAACTATGAAGCCTCTGAAAAAATTTATATGGGTAATTTCATGAAAAAAATAAATAAAAAACCAGGCCAATTGGCAACTTCTTATGGAAGGAAACTTATAGAACTGTGTCTTTAGCTGTTTTACGGCATAAAATTTACTTTTTTTGGCGCTACTTCGATATACGACACCGCCCACCCCCTCTCCCATAAAAACAGCTACTTTGATATATCCTCCCCCCCCCCAAAAGTCACTTTTTGGTAGTGTCTAAAAACCATTTTTATTTAATAATTTTGCAATAAAAAGGCTAGAAAAGTAATTTCAAGAGGGATAAATGGCTGTACAGAGAGGGGAAAGGACAAAATAGGGGCCCCTTCAGGGGCACTAAACCTCCGAAGAGGGCTTAAGAGTTTGAAATGTGCGCACTCACTTACCTTAGACATGATTCCGAGAAGTACTCTTGATCATAAAATGCATATACAGTCAAACCTCTATATAACGGCCCCCTGGGACCAGTTTGGTTGGATTTGACTAAAACATAAGGAGTTAGACCCCCTATTTAACGGCCCCTCTATATAAAGGCCCCCAAGGCCGGTCCCTAGGAATGAAAGAACCCTCTATATAACGGCCCCTAACTCGAACACGACCTTGTTCCAGTTGCCATTTTTTCTCTATCATTTGCAATCATTTGTTCTCATTTAGATCTAAAGTGTTTTTGCATTTTATCTCTTTTCTTTTTAGCTTGTACAATGAGCACTCCGGGTAAACCAGCAAAGCGTTGTGTTCTAACATTGGAAGAAAAGAAAGCCGTCGTGGAAGCTTCTGAGAAGAAAAGCAATCATTAGCTAGCAAGGGAATTCGGCATCGCAAAGGGAACAATTCTGGGATAGGAGCCACCGATCTCTATCTCGGATGCTCAGCGAGCTTTTCGAATTGTCCAATAGTATGTGGAGAAGAATTCTAACAATCCGGCCACGCTTCGCCTCAGCGATGGTCTTGATGAATTTCTGGACGAGGAGTGCAGGAAGAAACAAAAGGAAAGCACATTAACCCATTTCTTCTCGCTTAATCGTTGATTGCGCGTTGTTTGAATGTAGTTGTTATTGCTGGTGTTTAAATAAATGGTTGTTTCTGAGTCTGCCACTTCAATAATGGGCTCTAACGGAGATCCGTACTCAAATTTTTGCCTTGGTCCCCCTGTTGATTTGCTGACGAAACACTGCTTCTGCGACATACGATGAAATGTGTTGAGAAGATGTTCTACGGAGGCGCTTGATCTTGTGTTTGACATGCATCCAGAATCCATCCACCTTGTTGGTAGGGATGCGCAGATCGGCTTCACTCCTTAAAAGATCTACATTTGCAACAAGGAATATTTTCAAAAGAAAAAGTACCTTGCGAACACTTTCTTGTGACAAATTACATAATGCTTGTATCCGACTGGTTTCCCTAGTTGCTTGCCAAGTTTGCTGTATGCTGGCCAATCATCTGATACGATAGTTGTTCCTCTTCTGATGTGCTTCCGGATCAATTTCAACAAAGTTTTCTTTTTGCGATTAGGAACTTCAAACGCGAAAGCCTTCCCCTCAATACCGCGTTCAATGCCACCAAAAATCCATTGTTGCGAACCTATCCTCTTCCGACCGCGGTTGTACTTCCTTTTACATATGCAAGTTTCGTCAATCTCGATGATCCGTGCTTCCCCTCCGATAGATTTCTGATCGTTGCAATATCTTAATAAACATTAAAAGGGTATAAACTAAATTCTAGAAAACGATGAGTTACCTCAGACAAACAAGACGACATCCGTGAAGCCAATCCACCACAGTGTCCGTATCCAATTGTAGTTCATGAGCTACTTGTTTATTGTCATAGTCCTGTGTTCACAGGACCGCCTGTGCCCAAGCGGAAGATATTCTGAAGGCGGAGATTTCTTGCATCAAAGGCCAACGTCGATTCAACAAGACTAGTGCTCTTCATGCGCGGAACTAAACAACAAAAAATGTTTGGGTAGAACAAAAAGTAAATGTGACGTTGAAATTTTTCTAAAAATCAACAGGGTGGACCAAGGCAAAAATTTGAGTACGGATCTCCATTAGAGCCATGATCCTATAGAGCCATGAGCTCGTATACATCCCCCCCCCGTATGTCAAAGTAGCATTTGGGGTGGGGGGTCTGGTGGTTATATCATAGTAGCGTCCTTCTTTTTAAATTTAAAGCCAATTTCAATTTTGATATTTTTTACTTAAATGACAGAAGATTCCACACTAGAAAATCATTTTTAAATTTTTCAGTTTAATGAAAGGTCTTCCGGTCACCATGAATTACGATGCTGCTAACCGTTCTTCAAAATGGACTATAAAAACGAATGAAATCTAAAGACTATCCTGACTGGTGAAATTTACGCAAAGGTGTTTTTTTAACTTACTATCATATGCTCGCACCAAATTTTGACCAGCAAGCGCAACGTTTTTGACAGCTGAAATTTTTTTGAAGAGTTACATTGATATTTGAACCAAACATTTTTGAAACAGATCGCATATTTTTGACTTTAAGTATTTTGTAAATTTTTTTCAAAATGAATTAAATAAAAAATGTATATAAATGAAATAAAATTAAATCAATTTTTATAT
This sequence comes from Ditylenchus weischeri, assembly GCA_029231635.1. Lineage (NCBI taxonomy): Eukaryota > Metazoa > Nematoda > Chromadorea > Rhabditida > Anguinidae > Ditylenchus > Ditylenchus weischeri. Next base: position 140,174 of record JAMRYI010000180.1, on the reverse strand, counting down.
TTCTAGATTGTTGTTCAACTATGCAGTAAAATTTTTCAAAAATCTGTAAAATTATAATGGTTAAAACGGAAAAATGTCCGCGTTTGGGGAAAAAGTGCCCGCTTTATGTGAAAAAGTGCCGCTTTTTTCGTTTTAGTCAAAAAGGCGAAAAAGTGCCCGCGTTTTGTGAAAATGTGCCCGCTTTTTGTGAAACTCCTCTATAATAAGGACTGAGTCGCATTATTTTTGACGACCGTATAATATACCATCCATTTACTACAAAATGCTGCGGTTTCAGTTCATGAACTACGCTTTATATAAAGCATAATGAATATAACAGGTATATCCAATAGCGGGCACTATTTCATAAAAAGCGGGCAAATTTTCGAAAAGGCGGTTAATTTTTCACAAAAAGCGGGCAAATTTTCGAAAAGGCGGGTAATTTTACACAAAACGCGGGCACTTTTTCCCCAAACGCGGGCATTTTTACGTATCGTCCAATTATAATTTTCAAATTTTTTAAATTTGAAAAAAAAACAAAGATGGAACACAATTTAAAAAAAAACGGTATAACTTTCACAAAACGTAAAAAAACCGTATAAATATCGCTAAAAACTGGCAGGAGTGTCTTATACGCCGTCCTCCCAAAAGTGTATTTTGACCATTTTTTCGAGCTTTGCGGAAAAACATGTTTTTGTGTGGTGGAAAGACATTTTTCGAAAAAAAAATATTTTCGACCAAAAATCGACTTTTTGACCAAAAAATCATTCTTTTTGTTAGAGGTGATGAAACCGGTTCGGGCGGGATTTCGGGAAGGGATTTTTAGCCAAAAATATTTCGGGATCGGAATTTTGGAAAATAAAATTCGGGATCCCGTCGGGATCCCGAACAAATTTCGGGATTTGGCTAATATCAAATCTAAGTGGAAAATTACCACTAGTCGCATCATTTCTGCACTCAGTAGCCTTTAACAACCTTTCCTTTACCCCACGCACACACGCAGCCATTTGAAAAATCATTTATTCACGCTTTTATACAACAATGAACATCACTTTATAAGCAAACATTCAATCGGGCGGTGCTACCGCCCGACATCTTGATGACATTGCCGCACACTCCACATTTTGCTTCAGTAGCCGACAGCTTTTCAAAAGGATCGATACTCCAAATAACACTCATCTGAAAATGCAAAAATATAAAGAGCGCATCAACGTACAAAAGCGGAAACAATGCAGCAGAATTCATCAAACAAATAATGAATAATTGATGAAAATGCTATAAAAAATCGTGTCGGGATTTGACGATTTTCGTGATCGGGATTTCGGGACGGGATTTTGAACCAAAATCAGATCGGGCGGGATCGGGATCCGGCCCCGTCATCACCTCTACTTTTTGTAAACAACATTTACAAAAAGAATGATTTTTTCGTCAAAAAAAAATGTCTTTCCGCCACATCTTATATAGTATTTGGCATGTGTGGGTGAGCGGGTGGGTGGGTAGGTGGGTAAGGCTTTTTTACTTCGAAGGCCAGAACGGGTCGTAGATAGCGAAATCACTTTTGTCGCTGATACCATCGTGTTCCCCAGAATGTCAGCTTTCGTTTTAAAAAAAGAACAGGCGAAAAAAATGAGTTCTAATAGGGGATATACCTATTTTTATGAATGAAGTCATAGCCCCTCATTGAAATTTCGAAATACTATAGAGGCGCCGATAGGCGTCTGTAGTCCCTTGTGAAAACATGTTTTCTCGACTAATTAAGACCTGAAAAGCAAAAATCAGTGGTCAAAACACACTTTTGGGAGGACGGCGTGTAAGGCTCATTCCTGAAAGGCACTTTAGTCAAAAAACCTGCCTATTATGTCATACCTTCTAGCAAAATAACTCACCTGGATGAAATTCATTGACAAGCTGTTTGTTGATTTCCTCAATTTTCCTTGCTTTATAGGACGTTATTATTGTATTAGTAGGCATAATTTAAAAAAAACTTAAAATATATGTAGCAGTTCAATTATTAGTAAAAATTTGCTGTAGTTATTTGCTTGCTTTTAGTTTTTGAACTAATCAACAGCAGAAATTATTATTGCTTTATCGATAAAATTCATTTCTTGCCTGCTTCTTGATTATGTTAAACACTTCATATCAAAAGAAGAGGGCCAGCAAATAAGGTCTTTTGGTGGAGGAGCTGGCAGGAAAGGAAGCTTCTCCCCTTCCTCCTACCCATTACAATTTTCGGCTGTGCGAATCGATGGCAAATACTCACATACCAACAACACTAAATTTATATTGCCCTTGTAGAGCAGTTTTTTATCAAAAAATTTTAGGGAAAGGCAACTAAAAAGTATTTTATTGGGTATTAGCATAAGTTCCGGGAATGCTCGTGTGACTTTTTTTGGTGGGATTTTTAAAATCTTATTAATAAGACTCATAATCATGGTGACCGCCCGTCCGGCCGGGCCCGTCCCCGTCCGGACGGCGCCGAAAAACCGGACGGTCGGACGGCCGGCTAAAAACGCCCAAGACGGCAGACGGCCGGCAACGACAAACTCGGACGGGACGGCCGACGGCCGGTCTATCCAAGTAGACATACATCGCCGGAGCTTTTGAATCGGCCGGACGAGCGGTTACGTACACCATTTTTTTCAATGGTAGGGTTTTTTTTTAAATTATTGTTTGTAAGCCCTGTCTCTCAGCTACAACTTGATAGGTCAAACTTATGTTTTTTGATTATTTTGTGAAAAGTTATGACCATCAACAAAAAGTGACCATTTCTAGTCAAAATAAAGGAAAATGTGAGGAAAATCATTGTTCGACCTCATGAAGCAGAGCTTTTCCTATGATCTTTGAGATCAAAATTTATGCCATTATGCGTTTTCCGAAAACTCTATGATTTCTCTACAAAATGACATTTTGATCGTTGTCTTAGGACCACCCAGCACTGAAATACGGATAGGTTGAAGTTGGAAACCCTGAAAATGGCTCAAAATAAGGCAAATCGTTCGGTGCAATTGTCCGCCATTGTAAGCGCTCAAAGTGGAGGTGGCCGGATTATTAGAGGTTATACGGTAATTATTAAAAAAAACGATTAGCTCTTTCCAACCTTGATGGTTTGTATTTCGGCGGAAAGTAGATATTTTGCAGGTCTGTTGACTAAGTTTTATAACTACCACTGGCTCCACCAATTACACTGTTTGGCTGAACTTCCTTATAAGGGAACTGCCCAAAATCATGTTTGACCACTTTTTAGATGTTTTAGACCTTGAATGCTACAGAAAACGTGTTATTTTGATTGGGAAGCACATTTGCATAAAAAAAATTTGAAATTAGGGTGAACCAAGTATCCCATATTCCAGGTATGTTTGGCCGCTTAGCGGCAAAAGACTCAACTTGCTCCTCATTGATAGGAAGGGGGGAAGGGAATATACCCATGAAGGTGCATATCCAGGTGGTTTGGGTACCTTCCAGGTGGTTTGGGTACCATCCAGGTGGTTTAGGTACCATCCAGGTGGTTTGGGTACTATACAGATGGTTTGTACTATACAGGTGGTTTGGGTACCATCCAGGTGGTTTGGGTCATCCAGGTGGTTTGGGTACCATCCAGGTGGTTTGGGTACTATACAGATGGTTTGGGTACCATCCAGGTGGTTTGGGTACCATCCAGGTGGTTTGGGTACCATCCAGGTGGTTCAGGTACCATCCAGGTGGTTTGGGTACAATCCAGGTGGTTTAGGTACCATCGAGGTGGTTTGGGTACTATAGAGGTGGTTTGGGTAATATCCAGGTGGTTAGGGTACCATCGAGGTGGTTTGGGTACCATCCAGGTGGTTCAGGTGCTATCCAGGTGGTTTGGGCACCATCCAGGTGATTTGGGTACCATCCAGGTGGTTTGGGTACTATCCAGGTGGTTCAGGTACCATCCAGGTGGTTTGGGTACCATCCAGGTGGTTCAGGTACCATCCAGGTGGTTTGGGTACAATCCAGGTGGTTTAGGTACCATCCAGGTGGTTTGGGTACTATCCAGGTGGTTCGGGTACTATCCATGGTTTGGGTACCATCGAGGTGATTTGGGTACTATACAGGTGGTTTGGGTACTATCCAGGTGTTTTGGGCACCATCCAGGTGGTTTGGGTACCATCCAGGTGGTTCGGGTACTATCCAGGTGGTTCAGGTACTATCAAGGTGGTTCGGGTACCATCGAGGTGGTTTGGGTACTATCCAGGTGGTTTGGGCACTATCCAGGTTGTTTGGGTGCTATCCAGGTGGTTTGGGTACCATCCAGGTAGTTTGGGTACCATCCAGGTGGTTTGGGTACCATCCAGGTGGTTTGGGTACACTAACTATTCTTTTCGAGACAAAATAATTATGCATGTTAGCACCAGGATTTGAACCTGTAACCATGCCTTGGTCCCCCAAGGCAATTCAAAAATCACACCAAATTGCCTTGGTCCCCCCTGTGGTTTTTGGCCACTTTCAAGTGGCCATAACTTTTTTTTGGCTCGGACACACCCAACTTTTGGGAGTTTTTCATGAAAGTAAATCGACCATTCCGCGTCGATTGGTGCAAAAATTTTCACCATATGAATGGCGGAACACCCCAAACATTTTTTGTGACCGACGCCGACGACGACAGACAACAATGGCCATATAGTAAAGGTGATAGAATCGTACAACACAATATCTTATATGTCAACATAAGATATGATTTAATTTTGCGCGGATAATTATGCATCAACCCAATAAGACAAGACAATGCAAATGTCTACGAGCTTGAAACTTTTTTGAAAGTTTGGGTCAAAGCAAAATGCGTGAAACGAGTTTGAATTGAAAATTGAAATTTAGCAAAATATTCCGAAAAAGTTTCGAAATTTGGGGCCCGAATTTCAAAAAACGGAACTATAAAAGTCCGGAATTTGGAAACGGAACGACTTTGCCGTGTTAATTTTTGCAATTAAAAATTGGCCCTATACGACAATAGGTCCCATTTTTTGCCTTGGTCCCCCCTGTTGATTTTTTTCGCTGTTATTTTATTTCTTATGAATTTTTTTATTTCTATTTTTATTTCTATTTTTATTTCTTATGAATTTTTTTATTTCTATTTTTATTTCTTTTTATTTCTTATTTTTATTTCTTTTGGTCATATGAAACATAAGATCAAGCGCCTCTATGGAACCAGTGATAATTTGCTCGCCTCGTACATTGCTGAAGCCGTTTTTCGTCACAACTGTCGTGCAAGAAATCAGAATTATTTCGGAAAATTTGTTGAACAACTCGTGAAAATTTATGAATGTTAATGTGTCGCCGAAAGAAGAAAATAAAATTGGTTAAAATAGAAGCAAAAAATAAAAAAAATCAACAGGGGGGACCAAGGCAAAAAATGGGACCTATTGTCGTATGGGGCCTAAAAATTTATCATCTCCATTTTTGCTATTGTTTTTTTACAACGTTGCATTCAGCTGCTGGCAATCCTCAAACGTAAAAAACTTTTATGGCTTTTGAAACTTGGAAAAATAACGAATAGCGTATTACCTCTAATAGCTACCCCTGCTCTAATAACTCCCCCTTAACTTTGAGGACCTATAACTCAGCCCAGAGTCAATTTTTTGCAAAGCTGTTTCACGCGTTTTCTTAACTCCTACGAGCTCTACCGATTGCAGTTTTCAGATTTTAGTTGAGTACACAAAAATCTCGAGATCGAATTCCAAATTTTCCGATTTTCGGGCATCTAAAAAATAACTCCCTTGGGGGAGCTATTAGAGGAAATACGGTATGTTTGCATTTATGGACAATAAGAATAACAGATGGCATGAATAGGAAGTCAAACAACAGTAATTTCACAAATAAATTGGCACAGTGGCGACAATAGACAATAATTAAAAATTTTTTAATATTTCAAATTTAAATTTAACTTACAAGAACAAGTAGTACAGTCGAACTTTGATAACTTGGCACCCCTGGGCCAGGGGCCCTGGCGACCACTCAAAGGAGCGATGCTCTTTTTGTACCAAATTTACCCTTTTTGTACCAAATTTACTCTTTTTGTACCAGATTTTGGCGCTAGTATAGAATACACCCCCCCCCCAAATCAGACCTTCAAAATCGTTGTAACTACCCTTTGGAACAACAAGTTTAGGCTTAGCCCTTAGGCTTAGGGGTAGGCCAGCGTATGGAAGTTGTGACTAATAAGTGTTTTACGCACTTTTTCTGGGGTCGGGAACATATATTTGGGTGCTCTTTACTTAGGCTTAGGGGTAGGCCAGCGTATGGAAGTTGTGACTAATAAGTGTTTTACGCACTTTTCTGGGGTCTGGAACATATATTTGGGTGCTCTTTACTTAGGCATAAGTTTTGGGGGGTATTCTAAACTAGGGTCCAAGTTTTCTTTTGCCTTTTTCTTTTAAATTTGCTTACCGTGTTTACAAAGTTATAATAACATCATGTAGCCCTGCGATTCTAGTCTATAACGATGTTAAACTTTTTGTAAGATATATTAAAATTTTGAGCAAAAAATCAAAAGTATGGATTAAATTATTTTTCGGACTTGGTCCATACTTTTGATTTTTTGTGCAATATTCTAAAAATATCTTGCAAAAAATAATACTTTGTTAGAGGCTAGAATCGCAAAGCTACCTGATGGTGTTATCACGTTATAAAAAAAGTCACAAAATTTAAGAGAAAAAAGCAAAACAAATAAATAAATAAAAATTGGTACAAAAAAAAGTATTGCCCCAAGTATTGCCTTAAAGGTGCCGGGTTATCGAAGTTCGACTGTAATAGATAAATATGGACCTGAGACCAGTGCTCGGAAGTCGTACTCGTATCGTACTCGTACTACGAGTACGAGAGAAAAAAAAGGTCAGTACGAGCAGGGATGGACACGGCCCGGCCCCGGGATTGGCCCGGCCCGGGCCGGGCTGAGGACTAAATAGTGCGGGCCGGGCCGAACTATAACGGCCCTGGGCCGGGCCGCCGAAATTCGTCCCGTGTCCATGCCTGAGTACGAGTACGAAGCACGAGAAGTAAAGTACGAATCGTACCTTCACTGAACTTTTGCATGCGAGTATTTTTTGTTTCTTTATATGAATATAAAGCCGTAACTTCTTTTCAAACTGTAAATTTATGAAATGTGAACGAATGTAGCTTACATTTTCTACACTACATTTTACTTAGCCTATTGTCAACAATGAGTTTTAGCTCGTACTACGAGTACGAATACGAAATACGAGACCAAATATTGGGTTGTAACATAAGTCATGGCGGTTTTTTGTTCATAGAAGCTTTGTCCGAATGTGAAATATGTCTACCTTTATGTTACATGTCATTATGTAGACGAGAGTCTCCTCTTTCATCTCTATTTTTTGGCCTTTAAAATTTCACAATAAAATAATGATTCAGGAATAGAGCTTCAAGTTGAAAAAAGAATCATTTCTGACATTTTTTAAACTGGTCAAAATTTTGGTCAAGCGTTAAGCGCTGCAACAGTGTCTCAGCTTCATGTTGTAGCGCAGATCAAGAGCTTCTAAAATCTATTTCACAGAATAGTTTTTGAACGCAAGAGCGTTGAGATATGACCTTTTTATTCTTCAAAAAATTGATGAAATTCAAGTTTTCGTTTTTTTTGAATTTCATTTGTTTGAAAAATTTGCTTTTGGAAAAAGGTCATATCTCAACGCTGTTGCATTTCGTTGTATTTCGTATTCGTACTCGTACTCAGGCATGGACACGGGCCGAATTTCGGCGGCCCGGCCCAGGGCCGTGATAGTTCGGCCCGGCCCGGCCCAGGGCAGTGATAGTTCGGCCCGGCCCGGCCCAGGGCCGTGATAGTTCGGCCCGGCCCGGCCCAGGGCCGTGATAGTTCGGCCCGGCCCGGCCCAGGGCCGTGATAGTTCGGCCCGGCCCGCACTATAACAGGCACTATAAGACGCACTATAAGGGAACCCGCAATAATAAGAGGTACGAGGTACGACTACGAGTAGGAGAGCAAAAAAACTAAGGTACGAAGTACGAGTACGACCAAATTCAAAAATTCCGAGCACTGCCTGAGACTGCATACTACAAAGGTCAATTTTTAGGGGCATGCATACAGACAAACACAAAATAAAACCGTAAAATTGTGATCTCTTCTCTGCTCAAAATTTGTGGTCGAAAGGAGAAAAAAGTTGGTGGTTGAGAAGCATGGCTTAGTAGACACTGAACAAGTAGGACTCCACAAAAGTGAACAGAATACCGAAGGTTATGCCTGAAAATTTTTGAAAGTTTATACTAGAGTTGTGAAAAAGCCAGAGTGGAATGTTTTGCTGGTTCAGTCTCGGGAATATTCTCGATTTTTTCTGGTTTATTCTGTTTTTTTCTTCAGCGCTGTCAATAGTCAATTAGAAAGCGAAAAAGCTGAAGTATACGACAAAAAAGACTAATTGGGTAACATGTAATGTGCGACGAAAAAGCCATTACATGTAGGGTTGTCGGCTAGGCGCGCCGATTTCGGCTTTTCAAGCCGAAAAGCCGAAAAATTTCAGTGTTCGGCTTTCGGCTCGGCTCGGCGCCCCGAAAATTTCAGTATTCGGCTTTCGGCTCGGCGCCCCGAAAATTTCAGTATTCGGCTTTCGGATCGGCTCGGCGCCCCGAAAATTTCAGTATTCGGCTTTCGGATCGGCTCGGCGCCCCGAAAATTTCAGTATTCGGCTTTCGGATCGGCTCGGCGCCCCGAAAATTTCAGTATTCGGCTTTCGGATCGGCTGGGCGCCCCAAAAATTTCGGTATTCGGCTTCTGGCTCGGCGCCCCAAAAATTTCAGTATTCGGCTTCCGGCTCGGCGCCCCGAAAATTTCGGTATTCGGCTTCTGGCTCGGCTCGGCGCCCCGAAAATTTCGGCGCGCCGACAACCCTAATTATATGCCTCAAAGAAAATTTTCGTGGAATGCAAAAAAAATCTTTTTTGTGGCACAGTCGTTTTAGTGGTGACCCGTTTTTCAATGGACCGAATAATCGCATTTATGTGGCATATTTCGGCTGATCGTAAAAAAATCATATTAGGCCTTAACACTCTGAATACGGCTGATTTTGAGACCCCCGGTAAAAGCTGTTAAAATCATGTTTAAATTAAAAAAAAACGACATTACTTTTGGTTCAACCCAATCAATTGGCCCCCCACTATACACGGTGTATCAAGAAATTTAGCCACTTTTATACGGCTATAACTTTTTTCAAGGATTGAATTTGAAATTTTGTAATTACAGATCTACAAAGTTTTTTCATGACCAATTTTTTTGGTAAATTATCCTTGGTGCTTCCTGTGGTTTGGGCCTTGCCCATCCAAAGGTCATCCACAGACCAGGTCCAAAACCACTGAGGAACGGAACGAAAATCGTGTTTTTGACATTATATACCAAAAATATTGTTATTGTGGGCTTGTGTTTACAATATTTATAAATTGGATCAGTGAAAAAAGTTATAGCCGTATAAATGTGGCCATATTTTTTGATAGACCATGTAGTTACAGCCACTTGAATGTCCGTGATATCAAGTGCATTTTGAGTTGATGTTGACTTGGTGGTGACATTATTTTGTGAGTGACTTCTTGCCCTGGACCTCGGCCGATTGTGGTTAAAGTTAGCCGATGGAACAAGGGCAAAAAACTTGCCGAGGATGAGGAAGAAAGCGGACATCATGCCCACGATTCTCGACTTGGCCTCTTCCACTGCTCTAAAAGCGCATGCAAATTGTATAATGTGTTGAAAATTGACTAATTCTCAGCACTCACTTAGGCGCATACATCATGGACAAGGAGCTGTAGTAGCCGTGGGTGAGCGACATCAACGAGATCAGCACCACAAAACTCCACTGGTTGGTGAAGAGGACGGGGTGGGCACGGTGGTTGGCGGGCACATAGTTGCAGAATAGGAACAACGGGATGAACACCAATCGCGGCACCACAGCGTAGCTCAGGTATTTGGGTGATGGCTGAAATGGGGGTGAATAAATGTAAGGAGGCTGGTCAAAAGGCAGCTGGTGGGTAATTGCATCGCTAACTTTGTAGTAAAGGACAGTATCCCAAGTGCACCCCCACTCGAAAAAATTTTTGTACTTTTAAATAAAAGTACCCATTTACAGCTGAAAATTTTTATTCTGAGGCACCTATTAAGCGAAAATTCCTCAGCAGTCCGAATTATAAAGCAGAATTTGAAAAAAATACTTAGTCGCTGAGATATGACCTTAAGTTGGAGTAAAGTTAAAAGGTAATTTTCTAAAATATTGACACTCCAACTTTAGGTCATATCTCAGCGATTTTTCAAATGCTGATTCGATTGCTGAAAATTATACTGGGCCTCAGAATAAAAATTTTCAGCTAATGGTACTTTTTTTTAAAGTACCGTATGTCCCAAATATTTCGGCGGATTTGAAATGGCTATGACTTTTTTAAAGCAAAATTTCGACATTCTGTTTTTCATAATTATTTTTTCTTGATGGGCATTTTGTTTTCTCCATCTAACTGGAAATTTTTGAAAAATTTCACTTTTCTGTGGTCCTCCCTGTGGTCGTAATTTTGGTTCATTGGACTAAGGCGATTTTTGAGGCAACTTTAATCTTTTTTTGCACAAAAACATGAATACAAAGTAATGCAAAAGGTAAGGCAACTTGGACCATAACATTTTATTGAACATAATCACTCCCAACAAAATTAACAACAATTTGAACGAGAAACAACAAAATCCTTCTTAAGCCTAAGCCTTAGTCCAATGAACCAAAATTACGACCACAGGGGGGACCAAGGCAAAAAAGTGAAATTTTTCAAAAAAAAATTTCCAGTTAGATGGAGAAAAAAATGCCCATCAAGAAAAATAATTATGAAAAACAGAATGTCGAAATTTTGCTTTTAAAAAAAGTTATAGCCATTTCAAATCCGCCGAAATATTTGGAACATACGGTACAAAAAATTTTTCGAGGGAGGGGGGGGGGCGTGCACTTGGGCTTTTACGGTAGTAAAGCAGCAAATTCTGGTGAAAGTTAGCGTCGGTTGGAATTTCCTTGGTGGGCCCTCTTTTTTCTCGACTTTTAGTCTGGAGTTTTTTGTACTTCTATGTTTATTCTGGCCATATTGGACAGTGGGTACCAAAAATTTGCCTTGGTCGTTGTGTTGTTTTTCTAATACTGTTTTTAGAATGTGATTTTTAAATTTCATCTCTATATATTGGGTTGATTCATAATTAATGCGGATTTTTGTTGCCTTATGATTCTTTTGATCTATTTCTTCTTTAAATTTGCTTTTTTGTTTTAAAGTATGCTCTCGCTTTTAGTTAAGAAGAATGCGCGTCGAAAACCACCTTCACATTCGCCATATCATGCTCTACCACTTCGAGAAAGGATGGAGGGCAGCGCGGTCTTTTCGCGATATTGTCGAACTCTTTGGCGAAGAGGCGATCAGTCAAAGTCAGGTGGAAAGATGGTTCAAGCGTTTCAAATCCGGTGACACAAGCTTGCAAGATGAGAAAGGAAGAGGTCGCCCATCTGACTTTAATGATCAAGCTCTCTAATCTTTCCACCTGACTTTGACTGATCGCCTCTTCGTCAAAGAGTTCGACAATATCGCGAAAAGACCGCTGCCCTCCATCCTTTCTCGAAGTGGTAGAGCATGATATGGCGAAAGTGGTTTTCGACGCGCATTCTTCTTAACGAGGGTATACTTTAAAACAAGAAAGCAAATTTAAGAAAAATAGATCAAAAGAATCATAAGGCAACAAAAATCCGCGTGTATGAATCAACAATAGTTTTTTTCAAATTCTGCTTTATAATTCAGATTACTGAGGAATTTTCGCCTACTGGGGTGCCACAGAATAAAAATTTTCAGCTGAAAACGGGTACTTTTATTTAAAAGTACAAAAAATTTTCGAGGAAGGGGGGGGCGTGTGCACTTGGGCTTTATGAAAGTCGAATTGTGGTCGAAATTTTTTTTTCCAAAAAATCATTTTTTCACGCAAAAAAGTATCACAAAACAGCTTTTTTGTCGTTTTTAGCATATAAAAATTACTGAGAAGACATTTGAACACTATTGTCACGTGGGTAAAAAATGCGCTCTCCGAACCGAATACCGTATTTTCTGTATTAAACGCCCCCTCCCTAATAAACGCTCCCCCCCCCTCAAGGACCTTTATCTCAGCCCAAAAAATAATTCGGTACTTCTGTTGTTTGCACGCCCCCTCGTATTTTTTTTCTAATTTAGAATGAAACATCGAAATGATTCTTTATTAAACACTTTCAAAAGCATAAACAATCGATATCATGGACCACAAATGAAAAAAAAACATCTGGGCACTTGAATTTTCGACGCCACACAAAATCTGATACATAACTTAGAAAAGTGTCCAGAAAATTTTCTTTGAGTTTACCTGATTCCACTTTTCAGATTTTAGTTGAGTACCCAAAAATTTCAAAATCGACCCAAATTTTTTCCGACTTTTTTGGGGTTGAAAAAAATTTAAGTGCCCCGGGGCGTTTGATACAGAAAATACGGTAAGTGTCCCGAATTCTCGTCCCTGTGTCCAATAGAGCTCTTCTATAAAAAAAGTGGCTCTATTTAAGAAGAGGTACCATTTTTTGCCTTGGTCCCCCCTATTGATTTTTTTTGTAAATTGTTTTCACTTGCTTTATAATTCTATTCTATCAGTCTTCTATTCTATCAGTCTTCTATTTATGTTGTATTGTATTTATTTCTACTTCAGCCATACAACACCCATCCACCCAAAAATTTCTACTTTTCAGGCATACTAACCCCATTTACCCCAATATTTCAAGTTTTCAGACTCACGACCCCCATGCCCCAATCTTACTTTAGGCTTAGGTCTTAGGCTTAGCCTTTAGGCTTAGAATATATCATTTCACATACAAACAAACCTCAAGAAACACAATTTGTATGCCCGCGGCTTGAAAAAAAATCAATAGGGGGGACCAAGGCAAAAAATGGTACCTCTTCTTAAATAGAGCCAAAAAAGTACCAACTTTATCAATAAAATTTTTAATTCCAAGCCATCCCAGTATGCGAACTAGTATCGCTTTGGAACGGTGACTGTCCAAGCTATACTTCGGATTCCTGAGAAAAAGGTCGGCGACTATTGTCGCTCACATAAAAATTTCTTTGCAAAATAGGTGCTTTTAGAGAAACTTTCGAGAAAAACCACTACGGACTGTTGTATGTCGTCTCCAAATTTACAAGCACACCAACCCATTGGATGAAGTTGGCAATAAAGTTGCCCAAGGTGGCAAACACGTTGAAGTTGAGAAACACAGACAACTGCAGGAACAGGTCGGCTGAAAAGTAAAAATATTAGGTTGTCCAATAAGTTTTGAGAAAAAGTACGTGGATTCGCTTTAATTTTCAAGGTGCATCATTTGGCACATTTGACAATGATGTCTCTACGTGTCATATACCATTTTGTAGCCAGTTCTCTCCTCTTTTGAATGTCGTATTAACCGGCTCTTTGTTATAACAAAATTGGACCAAAATAAAAAACAAATAATTTCTCAAGTTTGGTAAATTTATGCACATTTTTTGTTTTCCTATTTTTGATCCTATTTTTTAATAACAAAGAATTGTTCAATATCACATTTTGAAGAACAGACAACGGGCTACAAAATGGTATATATTTATAATTTATCATTGTCAAATGTGCAATATGCACTGAAAAAAGCAATCCCCTTTCTCAAAACATTGAACGACTAATATTTGCAATTTTAAGGTTAATGATTTTTGGCTTACGAGAAATCATTGAGTGCTCTTGGGCATCTTTCATTGGATCACGTCGTATTTTGACCAAGACGGCTGGAAACAAAGCCAAGGTGACGAAAAAAACAAGGAACACATCAAACAGCGGATGCCAGGCCTGAAATCAAGTCAAACAATGGAGCAATATTGCCAATTAAGGCAAGAACCTGAATTGTGACCTTCTTCCCCCAAGGAAAGTTTTTGTTGCGAAAAAATGATTGCCCACCATCAAAAAAATTTTTGGAAATGTTTGGCCCCTGTGGTTTTGGCTTAATCTGGGACAAAAGAAGAAAATTATTTTCCTTGTTTCTCCAAGAGGCTAGTAAATTACCTCTTTTGCAATGGCTGCATAAGTTTTGAGAGAGAGCCTTTGCTCGGTCTCTACTTCACCCAGCGCCAGCTTTTGACTTTCAGCTGAGGCATCACTAGAGTTCAACAAGGCTCGAGACTTCTGTTCCCTGGCTCTGGCGGCTTTCTTTGTGTAGAAGCGGTAGAAGGCCTGCAAGCCAAGTTTATTTGCAGTCACTTTTTACTAGAGATTTTATTGAAGGGGCATGCCCACGCTATTAAGAGGTGGTCCCCGCCAATTCAAAACTTTTTTCCTAATTATTTAACTTTTGTACGCATTTTTCAGCCTGGTTTCTAACAAAACAAGGCCTAAAATTTAATTTTAGGTGTAGTTTTGTTAGAACTCAAGCTGAAAAATGCGTACAAAAGTTCAGTAGTTAGGAAAAATTTTTGAGTTGGCCGGGACAAATTTGAACAGGTGAGCAAGCCCCTTTAAAGTATTATTTACAATTCTCGGCAACAGGTAGAAAGTGACTGAACAAGCAATTACAGTCAACAAAGATATGGAAAAGTACAGGAAGGCAGCCCATTGAACATCTTTGAAAGCTAAAAATCTGTTACTTGAGTTTTTGTAAATAAGGGTTGAACATTTTTTCAAAGTGTGGTTTTTTAGGCATGTTAGGAATATTCAAGCAAAGAAATTTTGCTTGAATAGATCTTGCAGGTGTTCGTGTGTTTTTGCTGTGTTCTGATCATAATAACAGCGCCGAAATAATTGGTCTTCAAAAAATATATTTCTGTAAAAATTGACCACTAAAATGTTGATGGATGTGGAGACAGGTAATAAAACGAGGGAAAATAACCTAATAGGAGGCTTGAGAGTTAGAGATGCGCGCGCTCACTTACCTTAGACATGATTCCGAGCAAGACTCATGATCAAAAATGCAGAAAGAAGCTGTTTTTGCAAAGATGCAGTGGCCAAAACAGGGTAAAATAAAAAATGACCAAAAACCATAGGTTGGACCAAGGCAGTAAAAGTTCTAAAAGTTCGAAAGTTCTGTCGTTTTTGCCTTGGTCCCCCCTGCTGTATTTTAGCGCAATTTCAAAAGTTTATGTTCATCATTTTTAAAGCTCAGTACAGTCAAACCTCTCTAATATGACACCCCTTTATTATGCCACCCTCGCTATTATGCCACATTTGCTCGGTCCCGAGAATATTCAGCACAAACATATATTTATTATGCCACTCCTAAATCTCTTCAGGAATGGCAACTTCAGGTGCTGCGTCCTCTGCTCGAACAGTTCTCCGCCCACGACATCTTCAATCTGGAAGGAGAATAAAGCTTTGATGGATCGGGTGGTTGAATAAACCTTCTTTACCATACCCTCTCTAATATGCCACCCTCGCTATTATGCCACTTTCGCTCGGTCCCGACGAGTGGCATATTAGCGAGGTTTGACTGTAATTCATTTGTGTGAGTTGCATGTTTACCTCTGTACTGTTTTATTGTTTTCAGAGGGACATCAATCATATTCGCCACGTCATGCTTTTTCTCTTCGATGCTGGGTTAAGTGGAACCAATGCAGCATCGTTTCTTCTCTTCCAAGCCGGCTGGATTTTACGTCAAGGGGATCTCTCGCTTACAAGAACGCTGGGAAAAAGTCGTAGAATTCGAAGGAGATTATTTTGTTGATTAATTTTTATACTTTGTTTCGAATAAAAACTTGTTTTGGGCTGTGTTTGAAACTTTGACTGGAAAACGACAGAACTTTTGACACAACCTAATATGTTAGATTTATTCGTGACTTTGTCAGACAGTACGAAGCCACAGTGTATGTTCAGAACTGTAGAATTTTTTCGTAAAAGTAAAAGTTACCTGAGTGGAGAACCTAAAACACAAGTAGTTACTATTAGGGTTGTATAATGGGTAAATACACGGGTAAATTCCCGGGTATTTACCCGGGTAAATACCCGAAAAATAAATACCCGGGTATTCATACAACCCTAGTTACTATTGTCCTTGAGCTGTAAAAGTAAAGAAAGGTTGGAGCCCACCACCATGCACCACATTCAACTTGATCATTTACGTCCTTTGCAGTCTTGCTGGTTCAGCCGAAGCTTCTTTCTTTTTGAATCATTGAATTTTTTTCTGAGAATAGATAAAAAAAATAAGGTGAACTCACAAGACAAAATGAATGGACGTTAATGAGCTAGTTGAATGTAGTGCATGGTGGTGGGCTCCAACCTTTCTTTACTTTTACAGCTTTACAACTCAGGGACAATAGTAACTACTTGTATTTTAGGTTCTCCGCTCAGGTAACTTTTACTTTTACAAAAAAATTTTACTTTTCTGAATATACACTGTGGCTTCGTACTGTCTGACAAAGTCACGAATAAATCTAACATGTATTGACGGCGTATCCACACACGTACATTTTCATACATGTGAAAACTCTTGACTTTTTCGGGCTGCATATGGTCAGAGTGTCACTGTCTATGTGCCTTCGTGCTCCATCCCCATCACAGTATGGCTAGGCCTGAGTAACTGTTGCAGCACGTTAACTTGATAGAAGATGCTGCCTAGCAAGAGTGGTTATGAGCCACACACTATTTCACCATAATCGCCTGCTGGATTTATATTATTAATTTTCAGGTACAATGGGTAATTCAGGTATCATATTCTCATTCTCATCACGAAAATTCTCTTTTGTTGCCTTTTATCGATCAGTATTTCAGGTATTGAACGATCGTTTGCTCAATTCAGTCAATAATCGTTATCTCAATGACAGTAATTGCTAGGTCTGAACCGCAGGCTTTAGGAATCTACACAAGTGATAGTCAGATGGTACTTTGCTGTCTTTTAGTGGTTTTAGTGTCTCACAAAGTGATTAACACTGGAATGGCTGATTGTAGCAAATGGTGCGTCTTGTGCAGAATTTCAAGGGAAGCACGATAGTCAAAGAAAAATTGGAAAGAAGCGCGACTTTTAGCGAAAAAGGTCTAAAGAAACAGACATTTCAAAATAGTCTAATTTTTTGTAACTATTCGAAAGCCCTTGTAACGGGCTTTCTGATAAGCTTTAAATCATTGCAATCCATAAAAAAGTTAACGAGATTTTTTCTTTTGAAGTTGAGCGACCAGAAATCAAAACCTGTGCAAGTTCAGGGGGGCACCATACCACCTAGAGGAAACTTTTTTCCAATTTTCCATTCACTATCGTGTTCCCCTTGTAATTCTGCACAAGACGCACCATTTGCTACAATCAGCCATTACAGTGTTAATGCAGCAACTAATGCCTGACTATCACATAACAAGACTTGAATAATTTAGGTATAAGAGTGGACGGTCGTTCAGCACCTGAAATACTGATCGATAAAAGATAACAAAGGAGAATTCCCTTGATGAGAATACCGTATGTCCCAAATATTTCGGCGGATTTGAAATGGCTATAACTTTTTTTAAAAGCAAAATTTCGACATTCTGTTTTTAATAATTATTTTTTCTTGATGGGCATTTTGTTTTCTCCATCTAACTGGAAATTTTTTGAAAAATTTCACTTTTTTGCCTTGGTCTCCCCTGTGGTCGTAATTTTGGTTCATTGGACTAAGGCGATTTTTGAGGCAACTTTATCGCTTGGCGCTTTTGCATGTCGCGGAAGAAGAAAACGACGGCGGAAACAACGCTGAACCATCACTGGACTTCCTAGCTTGCCATATTCGACGACACAGAAGGCTTTTTCTTGAGCGGTGAAGACCATTTCTGAACAAAAATCGCCTTAGTCCAATGAACCAAAATTACGACCACAGGGGGGGACCAAGGCAAAAAAGTGAAATTTTTCCAAAAAAAAATTTCCAGTTAGATGGAGAACACAAAAATGCCCATCAAGAAAAAAATAATTATGAAAAACAGAATGTCGAAATTTTGCTTTTAAAAAAAGTTATAGCCATTTCAAATCCGCCGAAATATTTGGGACATACGGTAAGATACCTGAATGACCCATTGTACCTGAAAATTAATAATATGAATCCAGCAGACGATTATGGTAAAACAGTATATGGCTTATAACCACTCTCGCTGGGCAGTCTCTTCTATCAAGTTGACGTGCTCCGACAGTTATGGAACAGAGATTAATAGATCAAGTTTGGAAATGTTTTTTTCAATTTCCTGACTTCAGGGTTTGAAAATTTACTACGTGCATGTTAAGACGCAAATCGCTACTAAAAAACTTACAGAACAGCATCAAAATGGCCAGAAGAGACACGAAAATTCCACACAA
Organism: Ditylenchus weischeri; assembly: GCA_029231635.1. NCBI lineage: Eukaryota > Metazoa > Nematoda > Chromadorea > Rhabditida > Anguinidae > Ditylenchus > Ditylenchus weischeri. The sequence continues at coordinate 121,881 of JAMRYI010000180.1, read as the reverse complement.
ATTGCTTCCCAAAATGACGGCATTAGTGAATTGAAAAGGGAAGTCGGCCATCAACCCGTAAATACTGTTCTGATACACTCCATTTGCACTGTTCAACACAATCACTGAGACCATGGTCAGCAAGAAAAATTTGAAAGGCCCTAAAATATTTTTTAAAACTAACCTCAAAAATTATTTCTTACAAGACACTGATGTGACGAAAATCATCATAATTGTGAACAGGCAAGTGGCGGCAATTAGGAAAAGTGAGCCGAAGATTCTCCTAGAAAGACTGGCTCCAGTGGCAACGATAAACAGGTTGAGGAAGTTGAGCAACAGGTTGGGAATTTGAGAGCACACACCCAGATAGCTAAATTTTTGAGTTTGTATGAGAAAAGCTTTTATTAGTCAATTCCAGTTTTTACGACACTCATAGGCTGATTTCGTACACTTAATCTAATTTCTGTAATATCCTATGGTATAAGGCACTTTGGCTCTATTTGAGAAGAGGTACCATTTTTTGCCTTGGTCCCCCCTATTGATTTCTTTTTTCAAGCCGCGGGCATACAAATTGTGTTTCTTAAGGTTTGTTTGTATGTGAAATGATATATCCTAAGCCTAAAGGCTAAGCCTAAGACCTAAGCCTGAAGTAAGGTTGGGGCATCGGGGTCGTGAGTCTGAAAACTTGAAATATTGGGGTAAATGGGGTTAGTATGCCTGAAAAGTAGAAATTGTTTTGAAAAAACTTATTTCTACTTCAGCCATACAACACCCATCCACCCAAAAATTTCTACTTTTCAGGCATACTAACCCCATTTACCCCAATATTTCAAGTTTTCAGACTCACGACCTCCATGCCCCAACCTTACTTCAGGCTTAGGTCTTAGGCTTAGCCTTTAGGCTTAGGATATATCATTTCACATACAAACAAACCTCAAGAAGGATTCAAGAACGCTTGAAAAAATAAAAATCAATAGGGGGAACCAAGGCAAAAAATGGTACCTCTTCTTAAATAGAGCCGGACTTTTGTGTCGTGTCTTTCTTGGCTTAAGACGGCCGTAAAATTAAGTCCTCACTGCAAAGTAATTAAAAACTTTGGGACTATTATGCCCGCTTTTATGGAGCCATAACTTTTCTGGCTATATTTTTTTTGTCGTTTATACTAACTGTTTTCATCATAATATTTTTTTCTGGTACATGGATAGTGATTGGATGAGCTAAGCCCAAGCTTTAGGCAGGACTAACACCAAAGATTGTGTTCTCGACACCCAAACAAAAGCGATATGTCGAAAAGGGAATTAAAAAAGCCGCAGTCGTATGCAGTTCTTAATCAATTTAAAAAATATGTTCAAAAATGGCCTTAAAAGTCGTTCAAGGACCATAGCCGTTGCCGGCAATGAGAATTTCAGACCCTAGTATAGAATACCCCCAAAACTTATGCCTTCTAAAACTTAAGTAAAGAGCACCCAAATATATGTTCCAGACCCCAGAAAAAGTGCGTAAAACACTTATTAGTCACAACTTCCATACGCTGGCCTACCCCTAAGCCTAAGCCTAAACTTGTTGTTCCAAAGGGCAGGTACAACGATTTTTAGGAGGTCTGATTTTGGGGGGTGGTTATTCTATACTAGAACCGAATTTCACATTTTTGAATGCGCGCAGGGCACAGTCCGAAAATAATCAAAATTATTTTTCAGTAAACTAATAATTCAATTATTAAAAAGGAGAGCCGGCATGGGGAATCGAACCCACTAACAACATTGGCCGGACGTCGCTGCTTCACCACCACACTACCCAGTAACTTGTTTTTTTTTGCAGCTCAAATCCTAAAATCAAAAAAAAAACGTGGCTGAGTGGCCAGTGCCCTACTTAACAAATACCTGAAAAAGTTCTGTTGATACTCCGTGCCATTGGCATGCTCCAGCTTGTAATCGATAAAGTACTGAAAGAACAAAGTATATATTCTACGCAAAACCCCATAACTCAAACTACCCACAGTCTTAGCAATAGTCAGAAAGGTGTTCCAGGGCAGCAGTGTTCCAATGCCCTGTAGCAGAATAATCAAGAAGACCATGTTGTAGCGATCCCTCGGCACCTTCGTCTCTTCCTCCTGCAGCTGTTCCTTGTCTATCATCGGCAAATTCTCCTCAGCAACATGACTATTCACTTCCACACTAGTCTCCACCATCCTTGTCGTCATCTCAGAGCAGGTCCCTAGAATTAATTAACTGTATTAGACCGCATAAATCAGCACAAAAAGCTAAAGCCACTACCATATGAGTGATATTTACACATAAGAAAGCAAAAATCTACTGCAAAGAATGGTCTTTACCCGAGATTCTGCAATAAAATTTGCCGAAAATATGTTTTAAAAGAGTGCCAGTGGGGCAAATGTCAATCTTTTTTTCATATGGAAACTATATAATGGTTGGAAAAGGAAGCAATTTCAAGGAAATTTGCGTTTTTTTTTGGCTGCTATCTTATCCTAAAAAAGATTTTCTAATCAAAAAATAGTTAGCGAACCATTTTTTTGCTGTTGCAAATGGTTGCCAAGGAAAAAAGAAAAGAGCCAAAGGAAGAAGATTATACTAAAAAGGACGCCTATCTCCTGTTGCTCATCTGTTTGTCCATCTTTCACACCCTGCATTACTTTTTTTCAATGTAATTATTCAGTGTGTGTATGGTTGTGTAAGAGACTGTGTGTAGAAAAAGGGGGGGGGGACATTTTGGCACTGTTTTTGAATTGAACTTTTGGACTGTTTCTTTGTTTGGGCCAGAGTTTTGGCTGGCTATTGTCGGCAAATAGCTGGCTGTTTGCTTTTTGGCTTGTCTTTGAAAGGGATGCCGATTTTGTTTGAGAAAAGTATTTTAACAAAGATTTTTTTAAGTAGGAAATTTGAACAAAAACAAATGGAAATTTGAGGTTTTTTTTAATTTGCTCAAATTTACGGTGTTGTGAACGTTTTTTCATTTGAAAAAGCTCTCAGTCGTCCTTTTTACCAAATTTACAACACTTTTTTGTTTGACTGACAGACAAATGATATTTTAAAATGATTGACTTCAATGTCCGTTTGTAATGGTTTTGAAGGTGCAAAGTTAAATGAAAATGTGGAAATTACAATAATTTTGGAGGCACATTTATAGTCACAAAAAATGGGAGAAACCTAAAAAATCTTGCCATGCAAGTATGTAATAGAGCTCGATACCTACAGAATTTCAAAATCTTCAGCACTATTCTTGGTATTTTAAAAATACATACAAATTATTTAAAAAAATGTCACCGAATTGGAATACCAAGATAAATGTTTTCTTAAATGACTGTCCTTTTCAAAATTTACAAAATGTACCCATTTGAATATGGCTCGAGGGCTTTCGAAAAGTACCAAATAAAAGAGTAGGAAAAAATTGATTCTTGTAGCGAATATTCATTCCACCCCCTAAATCTGACCTTTTAAAACTTAAGTAAAGAGCACCCAAATGAGCACCCAAGACATTCCTCAGTCACAACTTCCATACGCTCGCCTACCCCTGAGCCTAAGGGCTACCCCTAATTTTGGCTACCCCTGATTTTGGGAGGGTCAGGTTATTTGGGGAAGGAGAATATTCGCTACTAGCGCCGAAAAATTTAAGTATCTTCCGAAGAGCACTAAATAATGAATAGTTATATGTCCATATATATGTCCATCGAATTGGCTAAAAGACCGAGAACAGAATTAAAGAGTGTGAAATAAGGCAAGAACTGCTTTCAGCTTGTTTGTTGCTTGCCGGACTCCTTGCTCTTCCAATTTCTTGATGTTTCTATAGTCTACAGTCTCCTGCGTAGGCATTCCAGTTTGTCTTATTATCTTCTTGGCATTGGATTTGATAGAGACCTTCGACCATTGATTGCATGATGCTCCTGAGTAAATCCCTGGCTTGTTCAATTATGCGACTAACTTCTTTCTCTTTTGCTTGCCAATTTTCGAAATCTCTCTAGGCATTCTAAAATAGGTCCATTTTTGTCACTTTCAGGAAGCAAATAAAAATAAATAAAAATGCAGTCCAGCCACTTTCAACAAATTCGCTAATTTTTTTAGTAGCCTAACTTAAACCCGACAAAAAATAAATAAAAAATATTTTTAGTTCCCACGTCTTCTATAGTTTGTGTCCAACAGAAGCTATTTGAAAATATATAACCTTGGCCAAGTAATAAATCCAAATCAAACAGAGGGGTGCACGGGTAAAGCATTATATTATTTCCTTAGCACTCAACAAAAACTTATCTATTCAAGTGATCTGCCGACCTTTATTTATTTATTTGTTCAGAGAATCTATCAAAGGAGCAGGCAGTAACACTTTGCCCTGTCCAATACATTGATAAATAATAGCACAGGGAGGAAAGACTGCGAGTATAGCTATAGCCAAAGATTCCTGCTTTAATTTTGCTATTATGTACAATAAATCGTTGGCTTCTTGAAATTGAATAAAGGTGTTCAAACAAAACATGGAGAATAAGAAAGAGTTTATTTGTTTTAATTCGCAACATATACATGCACACACACACATATATCCCGATTCGAAAACTCTGGAAAATTTTAGTGGTGGTAGCAATCGTATGATTAACAAGCAGTGTTTTCAAAAGTCACACTATCACACTTGGGTCACACTAACTTCACCGACCTTTTTATCTGAAATTTTGTTTTCTTATCTCAGATGTTTTCACACCATCTTGTAGCTGAGATTTTTCTCTATCGATTCAGTGGTCAAACGTTTTAGTTAAAAATAATTTTTGACAGAATTACACCAAGTGTGACTTTAAAACCAGACTTTTTATGAAAAGATGTGACTTTAAGGTCACACTTGGTGTGATTTTGTCAAAAATTATTTTTAACTGAGACGTCTGACCATTGAATCGATAGAGAAAAATCTCAGCTACAAGATGGTGTGAAAACATCTGAGATGAGAAAACAAAATTTCAGATAAAAAGGTCGGTGGAGTCAGTGTGACCCAAGTGTGATAGTGTGACTTTTGAAGATACTGTTAACAAGAAAATAATATATTTTGTTGTTACAGTCAGGCATGTGCACGGGCCGGCCCGTTCCAAAACCCCACGGGCCGGGCCGGGCCGAAAAAGTCACGGGCCGGCCCGTTCCAAAACCCCCACGGGCCGGGCCGGGCCGAAAGTCACGGGCCGGCCCGTTCCAAAACCCCACGGGCCGAGCCGGGCCGAAAAAGTCACGAGCCGGGCACGTTCCAAAACCCCCACGGGCCGGGCCGGGCCGAAAGTCACAGGCCGGCCCGTTCCAAAACCCCACGGGCCGGGCCGGGCCGAAAAAGTCACGGGCCGGCCCGTTCCAAAACCCCCACGGGCCGAGCCGGGCCGAAAAAGTCACGAGCCGGGCACGTTCCAAAACCCCCACGGGCCGGGCCGGGCCGAAAAAGTCACGGGCCGGCCCGTTCCAAAACCCCCACGGGCCGGGCCGGGCCGAAAAAGTCACGGGCCGGCCCGTTCCAAAACCCCCACGGGCCGGGCCGGGCCGAAAAAGTCACGGGCCGGCCCGTTCAAAACCCCACGGCCGGGCCGGGCCGAAAAAGTCACGGGCCGGCCCGTTCCAAAACCCCCACGGGCCGGGCCGGGCCGAAAAAGTCACGGGCCGGCCCGAAAAAGTCACGGGCCGGCCCGTTCCAAAACCCCCACGGGCCGGGCCGGCCCGAAAAAGCCCGTCATAATTTATAAAGGTTACAACTCCCACCTTTTTTTAAATTTAATTTCATGAAAATTGTTTCAATTGTGCCCAATTCATTTCTCATTATCTCTCCTCTCTCATTTACAGTCCAGTTACCATATTTCAATGAATAATTTTAGAAGCGTAACTAATCAACAATGAGCAATCATTGTTGATTGTGTGAATTTTACTGTTGACTATTTGGTAGCCGGGCCGGCCCGGGCCGGGCTAAATTTTTTTTGACTAGGCCCGGGCCGGGCCACCAAAAGTACGGCCCATGCGCATGCCTGGTTACAGTCAAATTCCGTTTGAATTTTACAGTCAAACCTCGATTTCATGGCCCCTACCTTAAGTTCGGCCCCCAGCTGGGTTAGACACATTTTTTACTTTTATTTTCAAATAATTTTGGAAGTTTTGGTTTTAACAGTCTGGTCTCAAAAATCGCAGGGATTCCGATTTTGTCAATGGTTTTTTTTTAATCCAGACACTTTTGCCTTAAAGAAGGCAAACCTTGATTTAATTTTTTTTTTTATTTTTAAAAGGGCGCCGTTAAATTAACGATTATACAGAATTGAATAAATTAAATACTATTTCATACGATCTTGTTTTAAACTATTTGAGGTTAGTAAAAAATGTATTTCCAAAATATGACTTCATATCTCTATAGTTTTTTGAACACCCTGTACTATGATGCTACAAACAAAATCGACTTATTAGGTGGTCAAGTATAGTCGACCTTCGATGATTCGGCACCGTCGAAATTTTCTGTTCTTAGTCCAATACTATTTTTACTTTATTTTTGAAACGTAAATATTTTTTTTCAATCCTCGAATTCGCCGTAGAGAACCCTCGGAAATTAGGCAATATTTTTCAAAAAACGTCAAATTTTCGAAAGTCACGTGTCTAAATTTAAAGCAGACAACCAACTTCAAAATGTGTCTAATTATCGAGGGTCGACTAAAGTAAGTAATTTAAGAAGTAAAACATTTAAAAAAAAGAAGTTTTATTATGTTACAAAAAGTCAATTTTATAGATAGATTCCCTCCTAATTTACTATCAGAATCTTGCATTTTACATACCGTATTTCCTCTAATTAACGCGCCCCTTGACTTTGAGGGTTTGTATCTCGGAACAGAATTTATTTTCGATCTGTTCTTTTTTGCATTTTCTTCTCTTACGAGCCCTACTGATTCTGCTTTTTAAATTTTTGACCAAAAATATAGAGATCGACCTCCAATTTTTCCGATTTTCGGAGATCCGAAAAATAAACGCGCCGGCGCGTTTGTTAGAAGAAATAAGGTACATGAATTTATGGACGGCACAGTTTTCACCTTTCACAGGGTGTCCAAAAAAACTGAAGCAAATTTTAGCTTTGTTTGAATTCCCGCCTTTTAAGTTTCAACCGAAGTTGTAAGATGGAACAGGGGTGGGCAAAAGATCAGATCAGATCGATCAGATCGATCAGATCAGATCGCCAAAGATCAGATCAGATCGATCTGATCTGATTTATTATGTCATCCAAATGTTTTGTCTCGAAAAGATTCCTGAACTCAGCTTAAATAATGTGAAACCAAACCGGATCGAACATTCAAACTAACAGGAATCTTTTCGAGACAAAGCATTTAGATGACATAATAAATCAGATCAGATCAGATCGATCTGATATGATATGATCTCGATCTGATCTGATCTGATCTTTGGCGATCTGATCTGATCTGATCTGATCTTTGCCAACCCCTGAGATGGAAAGCTTTCCGGAAAACTGTTCGGACAGAAAAAACGCGGAAAGTTTTGCAAAAAAATGGAAAGAAATCAAAACAAGAGTACAGAAACTCCCTGTGGGCCGAGCCCGTGTAACACCTTATTTTTATGCGTTCTCACTAGGGTTAGGGGACGGTAAGTTACCACAATAACTTACCGATAACTCACCACAGCTAGTATAACTCACCAAAAATCGGTAAGTTAAAAACAGTTAACTGCAGGTAACCGTACAGTTAACTGTACAGTTGACTATACAGTTAACTGTATACTACCACCTGTGCAATCCCCTGTCATTTCTGTCCGATTTTCCACCACCAACCGGAAAGTTTTCCGGAAAACTTTCCGGCTAACTTTCCAAATCTTTTCTGTCCGGAAAGAATTACAACCTTGGTTTCAACCAATTTTTAATCATAAACGGTCGGGTTGATATATTTTCTCTGTTAATTGAACATCTTTTAGTTGTAACTAATTAAATTGTTGGCTGAAACCTCAAAAAAAAGTTTGGGTCTGGTCCGCGGAAGCTATTGACAAAAAATTTCAAAAACGCTTTAGTTATTTTTTGAGATACGCTGTATGCAGCAATTAACATGCACATAGTTTATCTAGAAGCTAAAGCAGAAAATAAAAGAAACTAAAAAATTTACAAATGAAAGTAAAAATAATAAGTATAGACTGCCGACGGTAAAACTCTTCGTTTCTTTTGTTCGATTTGCCATCTTTTCTTTGTAGACAGATGGACAGGACCCCAGACTGATTTATTTGCTGGCAGCGGCAGTAAAGTAATCAATTAGATGTTTGTTCTTGTAGAATAGACCCAAGCGCTCTCTTCCGTATTCCTGAAATTTGAGACAAAAATTACATAAACTATATAATTAGGTGGATAAAATCCTACAGCAAATCCAAAGCCAACTGGAGAAACCTCTACTTGCCTTAAAAATAATTTTTTAGTTCAAGCCATATTTTTTCACTAAAAATTGCTTACAAAAGACCCCACACACCCCAAAATAGATGACTGACTGGAATGAACGGAATGGTTTCCTAAAAAAAATTAGTCCTGACAATTGCACAATACAAAGCGAGTCAATTTGCTAAATTTTTTTTCTGGCAATATCTCGAAATTTTGTTTTCACACACTGAGTTCTCTTGAGCCCCAAAATTATTTAGTACAGTCGACGCCCTCCATAACGGACAGCTCTCCATAACGGACAGAAAAATTGGCCGATTTGATTAGAGTTAGTATAATTTGACTCAAATAGACGCTCTACATAAAGGACGCTCTCTATAACGGACAAAAAAGTTGGTCCCTTCGGGTCCGTTATGGAGAGCGTCGACTGTATGTATTTTCTAGAGACAGAAATTTTCAAAAATGCGATATGCGATATTTTCGGCAGTGAGTAATTGCGATGCGATATGCGATATTTTCGGCAGTGAGTAATTGCGATGCGATATGCGATATTTTGAAAAGGATGCGATGCGATATTGCGATGCGATATTCTAACCAAAAATTTTTGCAATGCGATATTGCGATAAGATATATCACATCGCTTCTGTCTCTACTAGTATTTTCGTTAAACCAGTGTACCCTCAAGTTCGTTCCCGCCTGGAGTTCAACACATTTTTACCTCAATTTTTGAAATATTTCACCAGTTATGATTCGTCAGTCAAATCCAAAAATTGCAAAGATTCCGATTTTGCAGATAATTTTTCTAAAATTCTCTAATTTTGTGATAAAACCTGCAAGTGTTAATGAAGGGCACCCTCTCTTTTTTTTAATCAGGTGCAGGTTTAGAGAAAGATTTTGGAAGGTTATGAAAAAAAAAGAACTGTAAAATCGAAATCCTTACAATTTTCTGGACTACACTGGTAAATCACATTTGGCAGAAAAGTTCAAAATTGAGGTGTAAAAAGGGTCGGACCTTAGGCGGGAAGGAACTTAAAAAGGTTGCTGACTTCGCCACGCTAGACTACAATATTAAAACGTGATTTTGAGTGGTCTTCCTTGAGAGGTCTACATCGAACTTCCCATTAACATACCCCTCAATTAAGAAAAACTTCGGTTAAAATGGAAAAATGGCCGCTTTTGGGGAAAAAGTGCCCGCTTTATGTGGGTATACCCAAAAGTGGGCACTATTTGACGAAAAGCACATTTTCGAAAAAGCGTGAACTTTTTCACAAAATGCGGCCAAATTTTGCCTTTCTGACGAGAACAAAAAAAAGCGGTCACTTTTTCACAAATGCGGCCAAATTTTGCCTTTCTGACGAGAACAAAAAGCGGGCACTTTTTCACAAATGCGGCCAAATTTTGCCTTTCTGACGAGAACAAAAAAGCGGGCACGTTTTCACTAAATGCGGCCAAATTTTTGCCTTTCTGACGAGAACAAAAAAAGCGGTCACTTTTTCACAAAATGCGGCCAAATTTTTGCCTTTCTGACGAGAACAAAAAAAAGCGGGCACGTTTTCACTAAATGCGGCCAAATTTTTGCCTTTCTGACGAGAACAAAAAAAAGCGGGCACTTTTTCACAAATGCGGCCAAATTTTTGCCTTTCTGACGAGAACAAAAAAAAGCGGGCACGTTTTCACTAAAAGTAGGCAATTTTTTCCCCAAACGCGGCCATTTTTACGTATCGTCCATAAACTTGTCATTAACATTATTTTCGGCGTTATGTTATTGGGAAGTTTGACTGTATCTTTTAAATCAATAGTAGAACGGGCTGAGTGGAAATGCGCTTACAAAATTTCGAAATTGTATCTACAAAAAATTGTGAGCAAGCCGAACATTTCGAAAATCTTGCCAAACACTGTACATAAAATTTGTGTTGGATGTTTTAAGTGATAGAAAACTATATATTTTTTGCAAATTCAAGTTTATAACCCACTTTAACCATTTCAGCAGCTGTGACATAGAGATTTTTATCTTCCGAGTTCGGATTCAGCTCCTTTAAGTAGTTGAACATGAACTCGGTCATTTGCTCTTCACTTGGGAATTTGTGTGGCAGTGTTTCGTAGTAAGGTGCCTGATCCACATCGTAGTTTATGCTGTACTCAACAAAGTGGTTTGCAAAGTCGAATCCTCTGAAAAAACATGATATATGAAAAAGACAGAATCAGGATTCGCCTAGGCAATGAGCTTTTTTTAGAAAAGGGTTGGGGTGTTGCGTCTTCGACGCAAGTGATGTCTACAAAATTCTTCACTTTCCGAGCCCGGGGTTTGGTGGCCTATTGGTTAAGGCGATTCCCTGCGGATCCAAAGGGAGTGGGATCAAATATCCCCTCCATTCCCCTTTTTCCAATTCACGAGCTGGTGGCCGCTCGCGACAGGGGCTGATTCCGTTCATTAGTGGGTACCTGTAATTATAGCTGGCATACTCGAAGTCGATCAACACAAGCCTGGGGTCCATTGGATTGAATGCACTCAAAGAATTGGAATTGTTCGGACTGTCTGAATGTTCATCTGGAGAAGACTGCATGCGAATGTTGCCAGAGCTGGCCTTTGGAAGCAAAATGTTGCCTAAAATATAAAACTTTGTTTCGAAAAAAATTAGTTGGATCAGACTACCTTCTTGCAAGTCGTTGTGGCAAAAAGAGACTAAAATCAACTTTTTACTAAACCTTAGTGTGTGGTCGATACTAGGTCTTCACAAATTTTTTAAATAAAATTTAAAAATAAATTAAGTAGTAGTTCTTCTAAAAATATTTTCAAAAGGAATCAGTCCAATGCAAGAAAATTGAAATTTTAAATTACCACATAGAGTATGTGTTAAAGCTCTATTGAAGCTCTATTAAAGCTCTTGCGGCTCTATTAAAGATTTGTGGGCCACATTTTTTGCTTGGTCCCCTCTTATGTTTTTTTTCAAAATTTCTTTTTGGCGTTCTGATTTTTGGTAAACACATTATATTCATCCAACTACACCATCGCGAGCACAGCTTTCAATTTCTCCTGCATCGACACTATAAGCAAAATTAGAAAACAAATCTAAAGATGTGCATACTAAACCTATATTGCATCGTTTCGGGCGCTGTTCTTCTCGATTGACATCGGGCGTTGGCAATTCTCGCAAGTGGCTTCATTGTGCAAGACAGAGATATTGACAAAGAAACTCATAGCTTGCTCTGTGTTGTAGCCTTGGACATCCTTCAAGCGAAGAGCTGTGACATCAACACGGGCGACACGTTCCACGATTTTTGTGCGAACCATTGCTTTGTAGACGACTATAATGAATAACTAATGTTCACCAAACAACTAAGGCATAAAAAAACCAGAACGCCAAAAAGAAATTTTGAAAAAAAACATAAGGGGGGACCAAGCAAAAAATGTGGCCCACAATTCTTTATTAGTGCCTGTTAAAAAATACTGGTGCAAAAAGGGAAATACGACAACAATTTCTCAGCGATCAGCAAAACGAGAGCTCAAAAATGGACAGAAAAAAGTTTTTTTTTGAAAGAAAAATAGCGATTTCTAACAACAAAACAAAATGTTTTCCTTCGGCGGCAATGCATACTTTTATTTTCTGAGGAAGGCATTCGCGATCTTCGTCGTCGATTTTACCTCCGCGTCAAATTCTACCATTTTGAAAAACAGAAAAATATGGATCTATACGACAATCCGGTGCCAAAATATGCCTTGGTCCCCCCTGTTGTTTTTTGAGAAAACGCCAAATGACTTAGAAAATTATTGTAAGAATATAAAAAACTGAAAAAATTGAATTTCTCTCTTAAAACAACAGGGGGAACCAAGGAATTTTCTCGAAAAAAAAACGGGGAGACAAAGGCATATTTTGGCACCGGATTGTCGTATAGAACCAAAAAGATTTATGAAAAATTGTATGAAAAGAAATTGAAAAACTGAGTAAAACAAGGTTCAGCTGAAAACATGCAGAAAGTGTATATGAAAAATTTTAGAAATTGCACCAGTACAGATAATAACGAATTTTCCTAAGACTTTTAAACCGCAATAACTCTTTCGTAGAACGTTCTTTTGACAGATTGACTCAACTCGCTCTAACAATTTTTTTTGGTGTATAATGTCAAAAACACGATTTTCGCTTGGTCCCCCCCTGTGGTTTGGGTCTTGCTCATCCAGATGCCATCTACAGACCATGCCCAAACCACAGAGGGGACTGAGCGAAAATCGTGTTTTTGACCTTATATACCAAACAAAATTGTTAGAGCGAGCTGAGCCGATCTGTGAAAACACATTTTCAAAAAACGGCGTAGGAAAAAGTTATTGCGGTTTGAAAGAATTAGAAAAATTTGTTACACCCTGTATTTTCAACACATCCTTATATTAAATAGTTCGGTTTAGAAGTTTAAGAAATGACAACGAAAAAAGTGAAGTGAAAACCTGTGCTTTTGCAATTGGAAAGCAAGCTCCTTAAAGATATAACTTATAAATTTGTCAGGAATTCCCTTGTTTCAAATAAACTGACTTTAGATTCTCGATTTCATTGAAAAGATCGTCACATGTGATTGTAGCTGGGCCCATTGATGACATTTCTCCGGCATATCAAACTGGGTTCTTCCACTCGGCATTTTTCGCAGCTGTGCTAGCCACCTTTCCAATGCATCACACAAATAATCGGGCTCTTTCCAAATGGGCTAAATAACACTCTGAATATATTTTTTCCACTTTTTATGCTATACCACTTCCAGTTGGTGCACCCTGGCCACTCTTTTGGCTATTTTGTTGGACATTGAGCTCAAAGAAATTTCTTGGCAAGTCAATGGTCTGGACTAAATTTTTTCGTTGAACGGCAATCTCAGGAAGTAAAACTGTAGCTTACCGGAATATATTCTTCAAGTCTACCACCACTGAAAATACCATAAAGCTTTGGACCAAGATGACCTAAATGTTGGAAATTTAGAAACCAAAATGGAAACCAAAATTTACGTTCAGAAAGAAGTGTGAAGATAACTGATTCAGCCACCTAAAAGAAAAAAAATTAGTTAAAAAATAGGAAAGACATTTTAAAGATACGTTTAAGCTCCTTTTTCACGGTATATTCCATTTTGGAATTTTTATACAGTCGACTCTCGATATAACGGACCCCCAAAAAGTTTGTTCCCGCCTAGGGTTTGACACTTTTTTAGCCCGATTTTCGAAGTCTTTTGCCAGTCCAAAACATCACAAGGACTCCGATTTTACCAATCGTTTCTAAAAATCGCAAAAGTTCTGCTGAAAAGACCCGTGCCTCTCGATACAACGGACACTCATTTTCAAAAAAGCTGTCCGTTGTATCGAAAGCGATACGTCATTAAAAACTAGAATCGCAGGGCTACCTGACGGTATTATCACTTTGAAAAAAATTGTTAAGATATTCAGCACCATTCAACTTTTCTCTCTAAAAATCAAAAAAGAAGGCACTTTTCAGCCAAAAGAAGGCACTTTTAATACTTGTCCTAAAAATACTCACCAAGTGGCTCTCTGTCTCTGGATTGAAATACACTCGAAGAAGTACTTTGTCTGGTTCATTGCGAATAGGAGGATGGTTCTCAGTGAGTCGGCACAAAAACAACATGTTGCTCATGCCTCCTCTGCAAGTAATAATATTTATTGAAAAAAAAATTAAACTAAATAAATATAAACTCACTTAATTCTGTTGATTTTGAGGTTGTCCAATGAAACAGTTTTCCAAGCACCACCCAAGAAACGAGCACAAAGGATGTGGGTTTTCTCCTTGAATTCAGTATGCGTGTTCGGATCCGAGTTTGGATCCATCTGCGACAAAAGCTCTTTCATACTCCTAAACACCAGATTTTAGAAGAATCAAAAGTCATAAGGACACCAAAGTGTTACAACCATATTGACTCTATGAATTCCCCTTTTTAAAGGTAACAAATGTTCTTAAAGGACCATGCTCGAGGTGGTCTGGTGTGTCCCCGCCAATTAAAAAATTTTCCTAATCATTGATCTTGTGTACGGATTTTTTAACTTGGTTTCTAACAATACTACACCTAAAAATAAATTCTAGGCCTTGTTTTGTTAGAAACTAAGTTAAAAAATCCGTACAGAAATGAAACGATTAGGAAAAAATTATGAATTGGCGGGGGACCCACCAGACCCAGCGAGCATGATCCTAAAGTGATTTTATTCCCCGTCACCCGACTTGATATTTCATTCTTGTCTACATTAAATTTTTCGCCGACGCACTGCTGCCGTGCTTCCTTCACCATGAAATTTCTTTCAGCTTGATTTGGCTTGCTGGACTCTCTCTGTTCTTTGACCTTATTGGTGTTTCTATAGGCAGTCTTCATTAGAATCCCGGTTTTTCTATTCTTTCTTTGTCGTCCCACCCAATTCGATACAGACTGCATGATGATTTCAGAGGATTCATAGCGTCTTCTACTTTTTCTTTCTCTTTTTCTTGGCATTTTTCATAGACTTTCAGGGTGCATGGATAATTTTGGGATGGAGCACTAATAACGGGTGCTTCAAAAGTTCCCGCCGACTTTTCCAGCTCATTTATAGTAACAATTTTAATATTACAAAATTATTTCAAACACATGATTTTGTGGCCCTGCATCTCCGTTTTCAAATAGCATATAAAGTTTATTTGGAATATTTTTGAATAGTCATGATTTAGCTCCAAGCACCTGGCAGGTCATTTTGAAATTTTGTCAAGCATCACTTTAGCTGGTCAAAAGTTTGATTCACAATTCAGCGCTTTGTCAACATATTAGTGCTATCTTGTAGCGCAGTTCAAAAGCTACAAGACTTTTTTTACAAAATTATTGTTTAAAATATTAAGTGTTGGGATATAACCTTTCGAAAAAAATCGATTCCTTAAAAAAATGACTAAAATGCAATTTTCAACTTTTTCCAATTTCAGTCATTCCGTAAAAAAATCGATGTTTTTCAAAAGGCCGTATCTCAACACTAAAATTTTCAAGAAAAGTTCTGTGAAATAGGTCTTGTAGCTCTCGAAATGCGTTAGAAGATGTCACTAGTATGCTGATAAAGCGCTGAATTCTAAATTAAAATGTTGACCAGTAAAGTGGTAAAAATGCTTGACAAAATTTTGAAATTCCCCGGCAAGTGCTTGGAGCCAGATCATGACTATTTCAAAATATTGCAAATAAACTTTGTATACTATTTTAAAGAGGAGAAGCAGGGCTACAAAACCATGTGTACGGAATAATTTTGCAATATATAATTTTTTACTAAAAATGAGCTTGAAAAGTCGGCGGGAACTTTTAAAAAAAAGCAGTCGTTCAGGTCAAAAATTCATCAAAAAAAGCTTTAAGCCACCTATTACTGCCATATATTTTTGAAAAAGTATCGATCACAAAAAATTAAAAAAAACCAACAATTAAAGCTAATAGTCTACGAGAAAAGCAAATTTTTGCGCAGCTGCTTACCTCAAGTGTTTATCGTGCTGGATCGGCATCTCTGTGAAGCTTCTTCGGATCTTCTAAAAAGCAGAGTGTAAAAAAAGCTGGACATTGACCTTTTCCTTTTGGCCGAAAACATAAGATAAAAAAGCATGCATGGGACATGAGGACAAAGAGGTTGGATACCGTATTTCCTCTAATAAAGCCCTCGGGGGATTTATTTTTCGGATGTCCAAAAAATTTGAAATTTTCAATCAAAAATGGCCCTAACTCTGAAGTTCTAGTCGAAAAATAAGGGGGGGGGCGATGGCTCTATTGGAGGGGGGTGGTGCTCTATTAGAGGAAATACGGTAATAACAAAGACATACAAGCAAAGATCCTATTGCGCCGGGAAACTTATTCAAAAAATACTGACCAGGATTTGTCTATTGTGTCACCAGGAATTACATAGTTAAATTTTCTGAAGGCTTTTTCTTCGATCCCAACGCTATAGATAAATTTTTTCCCATCATTGTTGCGGGATTGGCAATAAAAAAAGTGCACAGTTAAACGATTTGCAAGGTTAGACAGACAAAAAGGGGGAGAAAAAAGGGAAAGGATAGAAAAAAGGTGACATGTAGGGCGTGTCTTCTTCGCGTACACAAAAAAAATAAAAGCAAATAATTTTTTTTTGATAAAAAATCTGTTGTAAGGAAAGTTTTTTATTTGTAGTACTAGAAAAGTACAAATTTTGGTCTCAAAAAATGAAATTTATTATAAAAGGAAGTGAAATCCCGAGATGTGCTACGTTTTGTCGTAGACACAGCAAGCAAAAAGCATTAATAGTGGTTTTCATTTGATTTCCAACACCCATTTGTTATTGCTCCCAACACACCACCCAATCGATTGATTAGTTACAAAGAGTGGAGAGGAAGATGAGCACATAGCAAAAAAAACTAAAGGTTTGAATGATAGCAAAAATGTTTGAGACTGTCGGCATATCTAGTGTGATAATGACTGTAATCATAGTCGATTGTCTTTTTAGTTAACTGTCAATAGTAGAGACCGCATCTGACCATCAGGCGGGATTTCGGGACGGGATTTTTCAACCAAAAAAAGTTCGGGATCGGAATCGGGATTTTGGCGAAAATTTTTCGGGATCCCGTCGGGATCCCGTCCAAATTTCGGGATCCTTTCATTTTTCGTTTATCACAAGAAAAAACACACATAAATTGCTCTATGACTACGAATACACTTTGATGAATGTTTTATTTGCCTATTCTTCGCATAGAATCCTTCGCATCATTTCGCCCTGACAGTTTCTCGAAAAGTCCAATGCTCCAGATAACGCTCATCTCTATAACAATCAAGTAAAAATATAACAGAGAGAGCAAAAAATCGATAAAAAAGCGCTAACTAAATTATTTTCTTGATAAATTGCGCCTTCGGGATTAGACAAATTTCGGGATCGGGATCGGGATTTTGGAAAATCATCGGGCGGGATTTCGGGACGGGATTTTTGGCCAAAATTAGGGCGGGCGGGACGGGATCCCGACCGGGATCCCGTCCCGATGCGGTCTCTAGTCAATAGTGTTCAAACGTCTCCTAAGTAATTTTTATAAAATACGATAGAAACAATGTTTTCTAACATAGCCCTTACTAAAAAATTAAGTTTTCTTTGCCACAGGACAACTATTTGCCAACTTGAGCTTGTGCAGACAGTACTGATTATGCTTGAAAAGACCAAAAAAGATGATATTTGAACATAGTTTTGTCAACTGAGCCTACCGCATAATATTGTTGGGTATTCTATACTAGGGTCGAAAATTCTAATATAAATTGCGAAATCGAAAGTGTCTGGAGACGAGATTGAACTTAAGATTCCGAGAAAAATCGTCTTTTGTTATGAAAAGCGCTGTAACAGCCATGTAAAAACGTTGAAAATATGAAATGCGACTTTACGGGCGTTTTCCCACATGTTTGAACGGCCTTTCAAAGTAGTCAGAAATGGGCAGCAGGTGACTTATGAAAAAAAACTCTCCAAATTTGACTAGAAAAACAAGTTGAAATGGTTTCTAGTTCACTAAATTCTTACTTTTAAAAAAATCCATCTAATTTTTCTGAAAGTCGTGACTCTTGGCTTTCGTTTTCTGCACAAAATATCTCGAAAAATGCGACTTTTCGCATTTTTTATGCGAGAAAATGATTTTTCTACTTTTTCTCTTATATTTGACGTAAAGTCTCGACTTTCAATTGGTTTGTACTGAAATTTTTAAAGGAAAAGTTGAAAATCTGATATTTATGAACTATGTCCACGTTTCGATTTCATGTCGAATGGGGTAATAATAATAAATTTGTAAAGAATTGAAAAATCTAAGGTGTCCAGAAGTGGAGTCGAACTAGCCAGAACCCAAGAAAATCAGGCTTTTTAGCATTGACACAGCAAAGTTGGTGTACGGCCAGTTCGCCCCGTTTTTCAGAACGGCCAGTTCACCCCGGCCAGTTCGCCCCGTTTTTCAGAACGGCCAGTTCGCCCCGGCCAATTCGCCCCGTTTTTTTCAAACCAATAAATTAACGCTATTTTTGTCTTGAAAAGTTTTCTGATTATTCAAAAAATTTTGTATGAACCATTGGCACTCTATAAACCATTAGCAGTTTAGCTGGATAGTACATGCAACAACATAACCCACTGATGGTTTGGTTGGAACAAAACAACATTTTATATGTTTTTGGGGTTCCCGAAACCTGGTTTCTGTATTAAATTAAGCACACTAAGCACAGTTTGACGGTAAGCACTGTGAAATACCGTTTTGTAAAGTGTTTTTTGAGTTTTGGTAATTACGCTCATCATGCAAAAATAGCTTTTTGCACATCTTTTCAGATATTTTTGCATAGCAGCCTTCTCAATAAACCTTCTCAATAAACAAGTTGGATGGTTTGACTTTCTATTTGCGTGCGCAAGTTTGAGTATCAGTAGTTGCGCTACGTGTTCCTTAACCTTGGTGCCACTCTAGTAAGAGTGCTACACAGTGTTTGCAGCCTACGCCATTGCGAAATAGACAAAAATTCAGAGAAAAAGCTAAAATAAAACAAGCCAAAATAAAGACAGAAATTATTTTTCACTAGAATTTTTTTATTTTATACTTCACAGAATTTTTAATTTCGAAACCGTTTTTGCTAATATAATTTTTATTCAAAAAAATCTTGTCAAGACAAATTATTGTCAGTTTCAATTTATGCCATAAACACTTTTTATCAGAATCAATTGATATTAGAAAAATTATTGTCAGGCTCAAAGTGAGCCAAAAAATTGAAAAAAGATACTTTTCAAGACAAAAATAGCGTTAATTTATTGGTTTGAAAAAAACGGGGCGAATTGGCCGGGGCGAACTGGCCATTCTGAAAAACGGGGCGAACTGGCCGGGGCGAACTGGCCGGGGCGAACTGGCCGTGGGGCGAACTGGCCTGTCTCCAGCAAAGTTAACACTTTACGTTGTGCGCCACGAAATCCAAATAAATGCCACCTACTCAGTAGGTCCTAATGCCCATTTTCGGGTGTTTTGAAAGGGCATAGTTTGATTCGTAGGCATTTATCTAAATTTTTCGCTCTTTTAAATTTGCGCCTTTTAAATTTTAACTGTTTTTGGCTGTTCGCGACACACGTTTTTGGGCCCGTACCCTAGTGTTTGCAAAACTCATACTCATAATCATAGTCATTATGAGTACAGTCAAACCTCGTTATAAGGACAGCGTTTAGTCGGTCCCTTGATTGTCCTTATAACGAGGTTTGACTGTATAGCTAAACTCATGGTTGAGAAAGGGGTCATATCTCGACAAGCAATAATCGTTTTGTAAATCTAAAAAGTGCATCGGATTCCTTACAAAAACTTGGTACACAAATGTGTGATCAGATTTGAAATTTAGAGTCAAAAAATTTTGAACTATTGACAACTATGAGGTTAAAACAACTATGAGTTTAACTATGAGGTATGACTCATATCATATGAGCCTCTTACCTCGTAGCTAAACTCATAGTTGTTTTTACCTCATAGTTGTCAACATAGCTGCACGGGCGCCGGCGCCGGCGCCGATTTTAAAACCCGGCGCCGGTGCCGGCGCCGGCGCCGATTTTCAAAAAGCCCGGCGCCGGTGCCGGCGCCCGGCGCCATATTTTCAAGCAAATATATATATTTTAAATTATATTATTTTTTATAAAACAATAAAAAACAAAAGTAACTCCTAGTTCAAAGAGCCTGCTAGTTGAGCGATAAAACGCTAATCCCAAAATTAGTTTTGCTGTTAACTTTTCAGTGTAAATTTTCCTATTTTCTGCTTGCCGATTTTTAATCGCGTGATTTTTATTGTTTTTATCATTTCTTGCCTGGCAAAACACATTTTTTGTTTCATTGTTTTGTCTGGCAAAACACATTTTTATTTACTTAGTTACGTTTTTGGCTCCCAGAAAGGATAACAATACTGGTAGTTCAATGCAATTTTTGGAAAAATTGTGCTAGTTCCGGCGCCCGGCGCCCTAGAAATAGACGGCGCCGGCGCCGATTTTTAAAAAACCCCGGCGCCGGCGCCGGCGCCCGGCGCCGATTTTCAAAAAGCCCGGCGCCGGTGCCGGCGCCCGCATAAAAAGAGACGGCGCCCACTGGCGCCGGCGCCGGCGCCCGGCGCCAATTTTAGAAAAACCCGGCGCCGAAAAATTTTCCCGTGCAGCTATGGTTGTCAATATTTCAAAATTTTTAAGAGCAGACCTCAAATCTCATTACCCATGTGTCCATCAACTTTCCATGAGGAATCCCATGCACTTTTCAGATTTGGATTTTGATCATTGATTGCTGAGATATGACCCCTTTTTCAGCTATGAGTTTAGCTAAACTCATAATTACTATGATGAGGATGAGTGTGAGCTTTGCAAACGCTGGCCCGAACTAACGTGCACTCTCTTATTTTTTGCTTGAATTGCACGCTAAGGTGTAATTGTTGGCGTGAAGTTTTTCGTCACCAATATTTGTGCTTCATCAAAATCAAAAATGATTTTAGTTGCTTTGTCTCCGTGGTGCTGCGCCTGCCTATCTATCGCTCAACATGACTAATGCTAGCAAAAAGCGCAAGATGGTAACAAACCACATTTAGAGTATTTTAAATTCATTTTCTTGTTTATTCAAGTTTGCTAAGCTGAAGAACCAGCGTCGCCGACTTGAGGAACCTACTGTATTGCAGACAACAGGTAAGCAAAGCGTCTTCGACCAGAACTGTAGCTTGGGTGGATCAGTCTGTATGCCTTCACTCTCACAGGGTATGGGTGTAAACCACTGTTATTGAGAAATGTGCCTGTGTAAATTTTGAATTTAGTTCACCGATGCATATTTAGTCACACCTGTTGCCATCAGCATCTACCGAGTCCCCAGAAGAAATGGCTCCTCATCGTTCAACGAATCTGTATTTCGTGTAGGTTCGGGGATCGCAAAATTGATTCCATTTTTCTGGCTCGCCATTGATTCCCTTGCGCTTCCTCTGAACCACCTTCCTGACAGCTGATTTGTCCATCTTGGCTTGGATGCTTCCGGCACGCCATTGAGAACGGTGTTGAAGATACTCGAAGGATGCTGAAGTAGAGTGTAAAAACTAGATACGTACAACCAACAGTATAAACAATATCCTACCTCATTATTGGCGGCTGCTGCCTCTTGACCCGTTGGCTGATTTGACGAAGAGAATAGCAGTTGATGATCTAGTGCAGCTGTGAGTTCCAACCACTTTGATCACTTCCAGATGCCTTGTTCGTATGTAAACGAGCACGGCAACGATCAACTTTCACCTTCAACATTGCCAGTAAACCTTCTCCTTGTACTCATCTTGCTTCAAAACTGATAGCCGCTATGTGTTATAATCTCTTCGTTTTCTTCGAAATCACTGCACCCTGAAACGTGAAGTTATATGTGAAATACATTTATGCATTCAAATAATTGATCACCTGTCTATTGATTTGCTCGGCCTGCTCTGCGACTACCTGATTGGCTTGATCGTTAGCTTGCTCCGCCATCAGCTGATTAGCTTGCTCCCTGGCTTGTTCCACGTCTTCATCACTGTAGTCGCTTGCAAATGAAGTCAATATTCGTTCGAGTTCATCAAAATCGATATTAAGCGCCATCTAAATATCAACATTGCAATCAAAAAGCATCATTACACAGCAGAGCAAGTATCTCAAAGCAAGGATTCTATGACCAAAAATTATTCAACGATCATTAGAAATGTGTGGTCAATAAAATGACAGCGATATATGTGAGCGAAAAACCTTGAATTCAAGAAATAGAGCAGAGAAAGCGCGGATTCAAAATGCGAAAATTGCAAATTTTTAGGGTCAAACGGCTTTAGGGTCAAACGGCTTAGGGTCAAACGGCTTAGGGTCAAACGGCTTAGGGTCAAACGGCTTAGGGTCAAACGGCTTTAGGGTCAAACGGCTTTAGGGTCAAACGTCCGTGGCCCAATTAGAAGATATACGGTAGTTGTTTTCAGTCAGTTAGCCTTAGTTCGTTAACTAATGCGTCCATATAAATCCGGACTCGCAGACAAGAAATTTTAGAGGATGTACAATAATTTATGTACAGTTCGCAATTTTGTGGTGAGTAATCGTCTAGCGAGCTTATTCAGTTGATTATTTTCGCGAAACATTCCAAAACACAAGTAGATTGGGCATGATTTTTTAGATTACCCTCTTCTTTCCGAACCTCGTAATGTCCTAATGCAAGAGTTTAAAGCAGTTTCGAATGAAAAACAAATTAGAGAGATTTTCTAAGAATTTCGGTGAAAAAATCTTTGAAGGATCATTGAAACGCACAAAATATTTAGAAGAATACATTTGAGTTTCTGACAAGGCTTGGCCGCTTAGTTGCGAAAAATAAGGGAAGAAAAAGTAATACTGTAAGATGCGGTACAAATACGGCGCTCGGACAATGTCCATTTTAAAAAGAATTTGTCGCGCGACAAATTCCTTTCTCAAAAGAAAATGTCGTGCGACATTTTCTTTGACATTTAAACCGAAAAATTAATGATCAATAAGTGGAGCATTAGAACATAAAACTAATCTGAAAACAGTTAAAATCCCGAAAAAAGAGGATTTTTACGCGGATAAAATCCCAAAATGAGGGATTTCCGCCGCGGATAAAATCACCCAAAATGAGTTTTCCGCATACCTCCTTCGATTTACACCAATCTCCACCCAATCCTCGGACCTACTTTGATATACCATCTAAGGGGGCAGGACTTGAGAGTTAGGGATGCGCGCGCTCACTTACCATAGACATAATTCCGAGAAGTACTCATGATCATGAAATGCATATAGAGTCTGCTTTTGCCACGGCCCATGCTGAAAAGTATGGTAAGACAGCCCAAAAATGGCCAGAAAAAATAGACTAAAATGTGGCCCCCTATTGTTCCCTTCCCCTCCCAATATAGCCCAAATCCCTTTAAAATTTTTATTTTTAGTCCTTTCATAGTAAAATTATCACTCAAAAATGGTTTTTAGACACTCCCAAAAATTCATGATTTGAGGGGGGGGGTAGGTATATCATAGTAGCCTCAAAATATCTAAATGTTCATTCAAAAGAAGAATCTATAAAAATGCATTAGATTAAAATAAAAATTTAAAACAACAAATTTTTGTTTCATTTTTAGGTGATTTCAGCAGTCTAAAAGCAAATGGCGCACCCCCAAATCCACATCCTCATTTGAAGTGTTTTTTTAAGAGGACTGGAGAATGTGATCTCTTTCCCTGGCTTAGGTCGGCTAAATTGTTTTGAGACTCACACACACTTAACCCACAAAGCTGCTAAAACACGTACCCAAACACTACTCCAACCGGATTGAAAAAAATAATAAAATTTTTTCTGTTTTATGTTAAAAAATTGGAGTCGAATACAGTCAACCCTTAATTTAACGATACCCCAAAAAGTTCGTTCCCGCCTTGGGTCCGACACTTTATTCAACCCGATTTTCGAAGTTTTTCTTTAGTTCTGATTCGCCAGTCTGGTGCGAAAAATCGCAACGATTCTGATTTTGCCGATCGTTTTTCAGGTACTAAATAATTTTGCTAAAATGACCCGTGACCCTCGATTTAACGATACCCTATTTTCGGAAAAAGGGTATCGTTAAATCGAGGGTCGCCGATCTCCAAAAATTAAAAAGTTTAAATTTAAAAAAAAATTAAAATTTTGAAAAAAATATTAGAAAATTTTAATGTCTAAAAAAAATTTAAAATCGAAAAAAAAATAAAAATAAAAACTTCTAAAAAAACAAAAGAGTGTAAATAAAAGAATCTTACTTAAAAAAATGTCAGCCTCGCTAAAAATTCAAAATATTGTAGTCAAAAGAGGAAAAGCAAGCTCATATTGCTGAGTTTAGGATATAAAATGAAGGAGGCAATGCATAAATTAAAAGGACTAATTGCATAGGTGAGGCAAAGTCACTTGCAGCTGGCTTTTCCTTTTGCTGTTTAGCTGTGAGAGAGGTGTACACAAACAGAGTGTATAAATAAAACGCACACGCTTAAACCAGCAGCATTAGAAGTAAGTAAGCTGGTAAGAGTCTTAGAATTAGAACATGGCTGACCCAATTTTATTTGCTCGCATATTTACTTTTTGCAAGATTTCGTTGCGATTTAGATTATGTTTGGTAAGAATTCCTCAAGTTTGCCAGAAATGTGTAAATGTGTACAGTACAGTAAACTCTCGACAAATCGACACACCCCTCAAGTTCGTTCCCGCCTAGGGTCCGACCCTTTTTTGGCCTTGATTTTCGCAATTTTTTGCCAAAATCGATCCGTCACCATGCCAAAGATTAAAAAAACAGCAGTTTTGTCAATAAAAAAAACTAAAATTCAAGATATGACACCACCCTGTTTTCATAAGAAGAGGGTGGCGCTATATTGAGCATTACGGGCAGGGTTGTCGACATGTCGAGCCGAGTCAAAAATTTTCGACATGTCGTGTCGCGTCGAATGTCGATATGTCGAAAAATGTCGACATTTCGACAGGAACTGTCGAAATCGACATGTCCTGTCGACAACCCTAATTACGGGTCTTGTTAGAAAAACTATTAAAATTTTCAGTACCCATAGGCATAGCTGCACGCTTAAAAAAATAGGGCGCCGGGCCTCCCTAGAATAGGCGCCGGGCGCTGGCGTCGGCGCCCTTTAAAAATTGCCGCTGGAGCCCAAAAGTGATAAAATTTTGCTTAGTGCCAGGAGCCAGCGCTCGTGCAGGTACGGCCATAGGCAAAATATAAATTCTTACAATTTTTTTAAATAGGCTAACGCATCAATGCAGCCCAAAGACTCCAAAAATGGAGGCAAAAAAGTGTTGGACGCTAGGCGGAAACGAACTTGAGGCATGTTGATTTATCAAGAGTTGACTGTATTTTTATTTATAGCCACCAGCCTCTATCAAAACAACACTAGGGATTGTAGGCGGGCGGCGTGGTAATTGTTTTAGCCCTGACCTGGCTTCAATTTTAAAATTTCTTGGCACTCTATATGTGTTGAGTTTGCCCCGGAAAAAAATATGCCTTGGTCCCCCCTGTATCTTTTTTGGGGTTATTCAAAGTTTTGCCTTGGTCCCCCCTGTTGTTTCAAAAAAAAATTCAATTTTTTTTCATCTAATTTTTTGCATCTATAAAGCAATTTGATATGAAAAAAGTTCTTTGGTGCAATAAATGTTACGAAATAAAAGCTATTCATTCATTTCATACATCATAGAAATTGTTGGTTCTAGAAAAATCGATGGTCTTCTAAGCATCGAAATCGGCTGTAAGCATATCATTGTCAGTAAATTACATCGTGAGAAACTTAAAATTCACAGAATACAGGAAAAAAGATAAAAAAGACAAGAAAATAAATTTTTAAAAAATAGCAACAGGGGGACCAAGGCATATTTTTTCCGGGGGCAACCCCAATACATATAGAGCCAAGTTCTTGATGGCCTCAGAAAAAAATTCCGGACCGGGCAGTAAAAAGTTTTGGTTCAGCCAGTTCTGGCAACCACCCAAAAAGAACTTTTAAGAAGAAGAAAAAAATAGAAATAAAATGAGGAAATATTGGAGCACTAACACCATACGCCCAGCACTCGATTACACTACATCCCCAGCGGTCGAGTGCACTATTTTCTTTGCAAAACATTGGAAAAGCTACTTATTTACACTTTTTCATGCAATTTTCATGCAAAAATATTGTTGGTCAAAAAAATTTTTTTTTCCTTGGTCCCCCAAGCTAAATCAGCAGCTGGGGGTAAAGTGTAATCGAGTGGTGGGGTAATGGTGTAATTTAGCCGAAATATTTGCAAAATTTTAAACTTTTTGTTCAGAAAAGGAAGTAAATATGATTAGAAGGAGATGCAAAAATAAATTTAGTGCAAATTTTAACTCAATTTTTCTCTCCAAAATTCACCGACCTGCATTGGCGAGCCACGGAAGAAAGGGGAGTTAATGGAACAATCCGTGCCAAAACAATCATCCAACCCTTCGGTGTCTGATGAGCCATTCTCGGACTGGGACACTCTCATTGAAGACATAGTAGATTTTGGTTAAATAAATTTAATGGGAAGTTGATAAATTAGTTCTAAAAATCAAATTTTTAGTAAAGTTTGACACTTTTTTGAAATCCTAAAATAGACCAGGTTTTTGATCATAAAATAAAGTACCATCCAAGAAGTTGAAAAAATTGTGTTCACAGCTACAATTAATGTTTGGAAAAAACGGGAGATTTGGCTATGAAGGTGCGGCTTATTTCGAAGAAAATATTACATTCACTCCTACCCCCGCCTCCTTATGGACAGGGAGTTGGGTTACGGTAAGAGAATCATGAAAAAATTTCGTGGAAGAGGCACCGAGATTGTATTGAGCAAAAGTAGCCCGAAAAATTTGTAAATTCAGCTCGGAAATGCTTCCATACACCATCGTTTTCTAAACACTGAAAGATAATAAAGTAAAAGACGAAAATATGGGAAAGTTTTTACGGGAAAAGGAGTGATCGCCGAGAAGATGAGCAGGGTCACGGCCAGTGACTGACAGGGAAAAACCCATCTGGGGCTGAAAACCTCAGTGCGCAGAACAGATATATTTATCTATCAGATAAAATACCGACCCATATTATCTGACAGATAAAATTTGATTTTTTTATATATTCATTGGGGAAATAAGGACTGGGTTTCATTGTGAAAAAAATATTAGAATAGTTGGAATAAAAATATTTGATGGGTTTCCAAAATTAAATTCGGTATCCCCCAGAATTTTATTTTGGAAACCCATCAAACATTTTTATTCCAATTGTTGAATATATTTTCACAATGAAACCCAGTCCTTATTTTTCCGATGAATATATAAAAAAATCAAATTTTATCTTATAGCTTTAGTTAAATTTATCTGTTCTGGGCATTACGCTGAAAACTTTAGTCACAATATAGAATTTTTTCGTAAAACAAAAAATTGCAAATAGTAATTATTAAAAAAAACAGACTGCTCAAGAGGAGTCTAATTTTTCACCTTGGTAAACCTGCGGATTTTTGACCGCAGTCTTTTTTTAGATATAGCCCTAAATCTATTGAGTAGGATTAGGGTCTCAAAGTCAAAGCTAACTATGAGCCCTAGAGTAAAAAAAATACAACAAGCATTGCAACCATGCTATAAATTTGAAATAAATAAATAAATAATCTCAAGTAAAAATTGATTTTTTTTCGACACAGCTTTAAATGAAACTAATTCTATAAAGTGTTTTGCCCAATATTGACAAAATTCCCTCTAGCCCATAAAAGAACACGCAGGAGAAGCGGCCAAACGAAACCAGAAATTTATTTGGCTGCCATAGACCAGTATGGATGCATTTGTTGTGCCTCTGCCTGATGCCCGTGTTCTGCCAGTAGCAGGGACATTGTTGTTGTGGTGAGGGACTAGAGACACACACCATTCGCACAATCCAATAGCTGGTCTTATTGGGCAGGGAATTAGCTGTCAACCTTACTTTAGGAAATTGACCACTCCTACTGCTCTATTGTCTGCTTTTTTAGTGTAATTATATTAAAAAAGTTTAAAATCCCCCCACACAGAGTGCTCGGATGGAGGAGATAACATCATATTCGTGTTTCTCGACCCCGATTTCATGAGAAAGCCGGCTGATTTTTAATTCTGATGAAAAAAATTTCAATCCACAGGGGGTGGTATCATGGGTTTCTAATCACAATGTAGTCAAAATTCGAAATTCAAATTGGCGCCTTTTAAATTTTTAAAGGGATAATATTTTTTTCTTAACGCAAAACACTTGAAAATTACCGCAATTCATTTTTTTCTTACTGCAGTTTGAGTTTCCCGCAAAATACTTTTTTCTCACCGCAAAATACTTTTTTGTGGACGCAGTTGATTTTTTGAAGTTTTTGGACCTGATTCATTGTCTTTTCTTCAGCAAATGAAGCTTATTCTGGATGATATTCATAGAAGTAGAAGGAATGATGGAATCGATTACGAAGAAGTCGTCAAGTTTGATGGTTCAGAAGTGGAAGACAATCTAGAAGCTTAGCAAAAGAATCCAGAAAGTCTCTGCATGGAGCAAAAGTGGAAACCGTAAGTTTTTTGAATGTTTGCATTATCAGCATAACAAGAATCTCACAGGAAGGGAAAGAAAACCTTGTCTAGACAACTCCGAAGTTAGCTGCATACCAACACGCTTCTCGTCCGGTCCAAGTGGACTCAACTTACAAACTAAATTGGAATGGATTCCAAATTATGGTAAGCGTTTGAAATGTTTGGGGTCGTCTAAGTCATCTTTTTATGGTTTAGATTGCTGGATTTTCCGACATGAAAAAGCTCTTTTTCTGACGTGTGTTGCTCTCTCTTCAAACGAGACAATCTGGTGTCATGAAGTCTTTTTCTGTCATTCGTGAAGCTAACTACCGTCCGGAGGTCTTTATGGCGGATGGAAACAAAGCGATTACTGCAGGTATTATCATACAACGATTTTCCAGATTATCAGGTAAAAT
Organism: Ditylenchus weischeri; assembly: GCA_029231635.1. Taxonomy (NCBI): domain Eukaryota; kingdom Metazoa; phylum Nematoda; class Chromadorea; order Rhabditida; family Anguinidae; genus Ditylenchus; species Ditylenchus weischeri. Next base: position 93,100 of record JAMRYI010000180.1, on the reverse strand, counting down.
TTGTCAAATAAATTTGGAGATCTTTATTTTCTTTTAGGATCCTGTGACAGTGCCTCCGATTCTACCAAATGTCTACCGAGAAGCTTGCTCGAGTGTGAAAATCGAGCTTAAAAGATCCTTTTTCATCATTGAGAAGTCTCAAAACTGCACGAAATTTTTTGGTTGCAATTGCTCAATAGGGATAAAGAAAGCCTTCTGCAAACATTCAGTGGTGGTGATGAAGAATGAAGGTCTGTGCCAATACCCAAGGGATGCTTTGGCTGAGGTGATAGGACAAAAAAGGAAACCGAGGAAGACCGTCTCAAAGTTGATCAAAAATCTTTATTTGTTTTAATTGAAATTATTGTTGTGTTTTGGTGAGTTCTGATGAAATAAAGGTGCGTGAGAAAGTGACTATGTGCTTCTTTTTGATTGCAGGGGAGGAGATTGATGTATAAGCCTAGTTAGGCCTAGAGCATGCCAGCGCATTAAGGAAAGGCTCGAGCTGGTGTGTGAAGCCGTGTGTTGTTTAGATCTTTTTTGTGTATTCATGTAGTGGTTAAACTTCTTGTGTATACCCATTGACTACTACCTTTTTTAACGGCATCTTTTTACCCGACTCTTTTTTCAATTTGCCAAATAAAAGACGATCAGCTGCCGATAGAAAAAAAGTATTATGCGGTAATAAAAAAGTATTTTGCGAGAAAATCAAATGGCCCGATTTTGTTCACAATCAATATGTTTATTATATAAAATCTTCATTATTATAGCACCACAAAAATTAAGGGCAATGATAGAATTTACAAACTGAAATGCAAAAAATATAACAGCAAAAGTGACATGAATCAATTTAATAAAATTAAAATTTTACGCGTATTCCTTGTGGAAAATAAAAAAGAACAATGATTGAAAAAATTCTAACAATTCGCTACTACCTACAACAGTACTGTATCGCAGTACTCCTCATCTCCTCAAACTTGTCGGCGATGGGCTGCAGCTGGAGGATGAATTGGGCCCGCGCCTGAGCTGGTACTCTATGCTTGTCACAGAATGGTATTATAGCTGTCCATGCTGGGATATGTTTAGCATACATTTTGAGGAACTCCACAAACAGTTGTCGAATATGGTGGGATTGTTGGGCTGCTTGTGATATACTTAAATTGAGAAATTATCAATTTAATTGATTCCTTTTTTGCAAAGTCTACCTGGCTTGAGCTCTCGGATCGCCATGTTCTAGCCTAACATTGGGCGCTCCTCGACGAGATGTTTGGTTGCTTTGTGCCACATAGTCAGCAAAGTGTTGGGCACTTAACTGTGGACTGGATGGCAGTGGGGATCCAGATGCTAATGGTTGGGTCTGTGACAATGGAACTTCCTCCACTGTTTGGCTGCTGTGGTTGAGAGCCGGCTTAGTGGCTGTAGTAGCACTTTGCTGACTAATGAACACAGCCATTTTGCTTTCCAGGCTTTTGGTCAACGTCTCTAGCTGCTCAATGGCACAAGCAAATGGACTGGGGTTTATCCGATCTATTGCGTTGCCTAAAAAGGCATTGTTTGTAAATATACAGTTGAGTCTCGTCACACTATCTTTGGCTGGTTTAGTCCGAAAAATGGCAGTGGTTTTGCCTAAAAGACAGCTTCTCTCGATACAACGTAACCTTTTTTGAAAAGAGGGTGTGGTTTTCTTTCCGTCTGTCTTTCTGTCTTTTCGCAAAACTGTTGCTTTTTTCAGAAACGATTGACAAAATCACAATCCTTGAGATTTTTTGGGCTATAACTACCAAACACAACTGGCAAAAGACCTCAATATATGGGATAAAAGAAGTATCGGACCCTAGGCGGAAACGAACTTGAGGGGGTGGCGTTACATCGAAAGTTGACTGTACCGTAAAAAATAAGAATAAAATATAAGAATTAGGGGGAATCAGCGATTGGAAAAGCCTAAGCCTAAGCCAAAAATCGAAAGCCAAATTTTGGCCGGCCGAAACTCGGCTTTGTGTTTTTGGCCTTGGTTTTGGCTTTGGCCGAGCCAAATTTTGGCCGGCACTTTTCGGTTTGGCCAGCCTTTTTTGACTTTTGCTGTCCTATTACGGCTTTTGTCACTATATTTAGTATACTTGATCCTGGCTTATTACTGATCACACTTACAACCACGCAAAAATAAAGTAAGAAAAACCGCTGTTATTCATTGTGACACATCGCTGAAGGCTCTTTCAAATATTCCTTGGCCGATTCATGGCTTCCTCCTTTCTGGAGGAAGCAGGTGATACCCAAGTGATGGTACCTAGGTGAGTACCCAGAAGCGGGGTACCAAAGTGGGGAGTACTCAGGATTGTCTACCCAGCAGAGGGGCACTCAGGTGGGAGATATGAAAATATGTACTCACTCAAAGTGCGGAGCTACCCCGATAATGAAGTTTTGTGTAGTGAATTCGCTATTTTGGTATTATCAAACCATGTTCAGTGCACGATTTTGAGTAGTATACCATGGTTTGATTTAATTTTTCTTACAATTCAAAATTTTCGGGTTCTGGAGGTGGGTAACTACCCCTGCGGTGTATAGAGGACGAAAACCAGGCCTAACTATCGAAATAACATGACTTCCCTTGAAGAAAAACATACCCCAAATAACAAGTCAAAAGTGCCGGCCAAATTTTGGCTTTTCGTTTTTGGCTTTGGCTCTGCGTTTGGCTTTTCCAATCACTGGTGGGAATCTAACATGAGAGACTTGAAGTTGAAACCCAAAAGCCAATTCCAAATTATAACTATTGCCCTTACCTTTCTCTGCGACTGAGTTAGCTTCCTCAATGTTTTTGGGTGGACTAATGGCAGGAGGAGACATCATGGTGGGCAAAAGCTCATCCCTTTCACCTGTATTCAACTGTAGAGATGTACATGGCAGCACAGCAGGCACCTCTTGCCCCTCTTCATCATCATCTGAGGATATCACAATCATGTCTCCCGCTACTTTACAGCGTAAAGGGGGCATAAATTCTAGGGCAGCTGCCAGTGTGTTAGGTTCTGAACAGACTCTAGAAGACTCTGGAGCTGCTTTACGCTGCCTCTTTCTCGGTTTACCGCTTGGTTTCTGAGATTCAAGTGGTCGTTTTTGTGTTGGCAGAACTGTAGTTGGTCTAGGTGTATTGGGTTGAGTAGCTAGAGCTGGTCTTTCCGTCTGACCTAGACTACTAGTCAATCCTGGCTGCCTCTGATCTGCCAGCTTTTCTTCAGCCAACCTCAAATCAGCCATGCACTTGTTCAGTTGATCGTTAGCGGTGTGCATTAGCTGGTTGAGACATTCTTTTTGCTCAGTCCACTGGACTTCCTTGAGTTGCATGGCTTGGCGCTCTGTAAAATGGATTGTACAGGGTGGCCCAAGAAATTCCCCTGATTTAAAAAGCTCATATCTTTTTGTAGGAGCCACATTTTAAAATTCTGTTTTTACAGATAGTCTTAGAATCCTGTAGGATTCATTATTCTGCTAACTTCTCGAAAATTTTTTTTTGACCAAATTCTCCTTGGTCCCCCTTTTTGTCCAGAAAATAGTCCGAAAAGTGTAAAAATCGGTATTTTCTGGACAACAGGGGTGACCAAGGCAAATTTGGTCAAAAAAAATTTTTCGTGAAGTTAGCAAAATAATGAATCCTACAGGACTCTAAGACTATCTGTAAAAACAGAATATTAAAATGTGGCTCCTACAAAAAGATATGAGCTTTTAAATCAGGGGAATTTCTTGGGCCACCCTGTATTATTAGAATTTGAGCTTTTTCGCATGGGATGCAACTGTTCCGTTAAGGTTTGTCATTAAAAGGGGGAGTGCACATTGAACTCTCAAGTTCGATTCCCAGTGGGTGCATACCCTATTTATTGTTTCATTTTTTCATGTTCTATTTATAAATTTTGGTTGCAGTGTAGAATACACCCCCCCCCGCGCAGAGTGCTCGGATGGAGGAGATAACTTTATATTCATGTTTCTCGACCCCGATATCATAAGAAAGCCGGCTGTTTTTTAATTCTGAGAATTTTTTTTTTCGAACCACAGGAGTGGTATCATGGGGTTTTTAGTCAAAATTTAAAAATTTTAAATTGCCGACTTTTGAATTTTAAAGGGATTAAGGGCTGTATTGGGAAAATTTATAAAAAAATTTATAGCTTTAGATATTTTATGCTAATTAATGTCTAAATTTTCGTCTTTTTACCATGTTTTTCAACTGGGCCGTAGCAAAAAGAGACTCTATATGCATTTTTGATCTAGAGTACTTCTCGGAATCATATCTAAGGCATGTGGGTGTGCGCATCTCTAACTCTCAAGCCCCCTGCGGGGGGGGGATTCTATACCCAAAAATTTTGGTATCAAAATGATGCTCAGGCTCGTGGCTATCCAACAACACCATCAGCGCACGATCGAACAACTATCCTGGCTGAGTTGCAGGCCCTTTCATTTGGGCTATCACAGAAAGAAAATGGTAACATATATTAGTGCTAAAATTCAAAAATGTCCGATTTCGTGCCATCATACCCTTCAAGGATACTCTTTTGTCGCTGGATCAAACCTTTGATGCTCAGCATCAAATTTGATGTTTTTGAGAACTATACTCCCCCTATGAGTGTGAGTTAAAAATAATTTGACGCACCCTTTAGAATCAATGCATTGTTGTGCTTGTACTCAGCACACACTTCTTTTAACTCCTGCTGCAATTGAGCACTCTTCTCGATCTGAATAAAGCAAGTACATATATTTAGTCTATAAATATAATGGGAGCATCATTTTGGCCCTCATTTGGACAGGATACAAGGTGAATTATTGACAAAATGGATATTATTTTAAAAAAATATGGAAATATGGAAACTGATCCGAGTGCGACTCTAAAGTGCGGATCCAATTCATTATACAGCCAAGCCCCAATAACTTGGCAGCCCCAGCTGAAGTTCATTCACGCCAAGGTCTCTAGCTTTTTTTAACTCCTTTTTTGAAGTCTTTAAAGCACGAACTTGAGGGCTAATCAGATACTTTCGACGGAGGCGTCATTTTTTAAAAAAATTTTGCAACCCATACATAAATATGGTCTGCTACGTATAACCACCCACGAACTCATGGACCAACCCAATAGCTTTGTTCAATTAAAATATAACGCCTCCCTTTTTTGAGACAACGAGAATGGTATGTCTAAGAAATAGGGTTTGTTGAAAAAGTTGGCCCCTTGTTAGAAAAGGCAAACTTTTCTACCTCTTTTTGGTTGGATTGTATATGCGGTTCGGGCACTTTGGGGCAGAAAAGGGAGTCGCGTTTCTGCGCCACTTTTCTTTTTTTCATTTCTGTAAAAAAATTCTAACTCTTGGACTTCTCCTCACGGACCATCCATTCTGGGTGTCTCAAAGAAGTTACCTGCGGCCCGTCATATGCTAAATTAGCTTACGCATTGCTGCAAATATTCCGGTGTGAGGCTAAAAGCATCAGTGTTGCTGCCTGTCTCAATCGTGCTAACCTCGACCTTCTGAAAATATGTCATATGTAAAACAATAAATAATTGCCAAAAAACCACTTTACTACCTTAGATGCCTGCTTTTCCTTGACGCTTCTATACTTAGCCATCCATTGACTAGCCTCTTGTTCAGTTTGGCAACACTTCTCATTGGCCAGTTTGATTTGCCGAGCATTGCCCACCAACTGTCTACTGGTCTCCCGGTGCTGGTCATCCAGTTGGCGGATGCGATCCATCGCTGTTCTTAACTTTTTTTCCTCGCTCTTCAATTTGGATTGGAGAGCTTCACTGGCTGACTGGCCACTTCTCAACGATTCCACTTCAGATTTCAATTCACAAATAGTCTGCTCTAATTGCTGGGTGGCATTGTTATGGTCTTCTAGTCTAACCACCTGCTCCTGGCTACTCTTTAGCTCTTCCCTAATTTGCTTTAATTGGGTTTGGAGTGCCTGGTTGGTGGTCTCCAGCTGTCCTAACTGGTTGGCGTGCTGCAGCCGCATTTGGTCGATTTCCTTGCGATGTTCTCGCTTCAACTGCCTTTTGAGATTTGTGTTGGCTAGAGTCAGATGGTCGACTTCCTTGTCTTGTAGATCCAATTTGCTGTTAAGTGACTGCAGTTGACTGTGATAATTGCTTTCTTGTTGCTTGAATTTGTCGACCCACTCCAATTTGCACCTCTCCCAGTGTTTGAGCACTTCCTGCTGATGCAGAGTTTGGCTGTAAAGGCGCTGGATGGTTTGCTCCTTGGTATCTGGCTGAATTTAGATGTAATTATATAAGTTACAATTTTTTTTATCAGATAGTTCAATATGCGAGGAGATTGGTTAGTCACCCTCCCAAGAATAATTAATAAAAAACAGAGAGGAGGTTAAATGGCACCGGTAGTTCAAGGGTAGTGGAAGACTAAAAACTGCGGAAGCCGGTGCGAATTGGTCGTGGGTTCGATTCCTCCTTGATTCCTCCTCCTCGATCCACCGACCACATCTACACTGTCTCCGGCGCTAGTTTTTTTTGGATTAAACTACACAAGTAGTTGGAATAAACCGGGCCCGGTATTGCCAAAATTATCTATGAGGTTGTCCGGAAAGTTCGCGTCCCCTTTTTTAAACTAAGTTTCTGTGACATTGTCTTTTTTTTAGATTTTCATGAACATTTTTTAAAAGTTGATATCTCATTTTGTAGCTAAAAATGTCAGCTACAAAATAAAAGCTCTATATTATAGAAATGTTCATAAAATCTTTATGGCTCTTTCACGGACTCTGACTTAGACTTTGACTTAGACTTAGACTTTGACTATTTTGGCTACATGAACACCCCTTAGTTTAAGTCAAAGTCTAAGTCAAAGGTGTTCATGGACTGAGACTTAGACTTTGACTAATTTTCTTAATGTAACCTTAGCTCTAAAGAGCTCTCGGATCTTCGATTGCAACTATTCGTTTGTATATGTTGTCCACAGACTGGCCAAGGGTGAGAGCTCAACCACCGAAGAAGAATTGACAGCATTAAGGGCATTCAGGATGGCCTCTTCAACATTAGACTTACGCTTGCGGGGTCCTGAGATATTTAATAAAAAAATGTATGTATTGTGGACAGCAGAGTGTAGTAAAAGAAAGTCATTTCTACTGATTTCTTAGTCAAAGTCTAAGTCAAAGTCTAAGTCAAAGTCCGTGAACACCTTTGACTTTGACTTAGACTTTGACTATTTTGGCTACATGAACACCCCTTAGTTTAAGTCAAAGTCTAAGTCAAAGTCTAAGTCAGAGTCCGTGAAAGAGTCATTATCTCATACTTACTTTAAAAAACGCAAACTTTTCGGACAACCTTATTTTGTAAAAAATTTACCAATTTTAACAGATAATTTTCTGTTTTTTCGAACAAAAACCTTGGCCAAGCTAAACACATTTTCTGCTCATACCAAGCCGTGGATATAAAAGCCCAGAGTTTGCATGCGGTCACGTAAATTTTAATAAAAAAAAGTTCACTAGATGGTTGTTGGTTGTAAAATTGAAAAATGTCTAAAAGTGACAAATTTCACGTTGACATCCCTACAGTTAACACAGTTAAAGCAGTAAAATGTTGGAGCGTGTGGAATTGCAATTGTCCGTCTTTTGGACAATTGTCCTCGTTAGCAATCGTCCGACAATTGCTCTACCCTAAGCAGAACGCCAATTTTGTTTTATAAAGCGCCAAGTTGCAGTGTTTGAGTGAAATAATTGTGTTCAACTCCAGGAAAGTTTATGTTTTAGATTCTTTGTCTTTGTTGGTTTCAGTTAACGGTTTTTTCACTATTTGAGGCATTTGCTCTTATATTATCAATTTTTGCAGTGTTTTTTGAAGTATCTAGAAGTTTTGTCTAATAGTTTTTATTTGTAGACCGCCTTGGTACTTTTTTGGTTTTGTGCTTGAGCGCAGGATAGTCGAGCGCACGGCGCAATGCACGTTTTGAACCTTTTGCTGTTTAGAAAATCATGTTTGAACTCATTAGGATGTACGCTTGCAAACCCTGCGCTTAATTACATGTCAAAGAAACGACAGTGAGTTCTATATAGTTTATATATAGTCTATACAGCACATCCTGAACTAATTAGCCTTATCGGCTGTAATCATAGTCGAGTTGACCCCTCAACTTTTTAGCGGTCAACTTTTTTCAAAAGTGCTAAATTATCAATTTTTTTAGAAGAAAGTGCCAAATCTGATATTTGTGACCCCCACTCAACTTTTTGAGCTCTACAAGATGGCATTAACAGAACTTTAAAATCTTGTCTCTACAGAATTTTAGCAAATGTTGACCCCTAAGTTGACCCTTCAACTTTTTTCACCCACCGATTTTTATAAGTCATATATATATAAATCACTTGGAAACACTGTACAAAGTTTTGTGTAGAGCTCGAAAAGTCGCTCTGGGGTCATAAATATCAAAATAAAAGAATTTTTAAGAAAAATATTGACATTTTTTGAATATTAAAAAAAGCTGACCCTAAAAGTTGCCATTCTCATTATCGGACCCTCTCTAATAAACAGCGACATTTGAGGAGCCATATTTCAGACTAAAAACACCATTTTGCGAATTTTTGTTTTTCTAATCGTTTCAAGCTTTGTCTTTTCCACGTGTTCCATTTTGGTTAAGCACCCTCAAATCTTGAGATTGAGCCAAAGTTTTTCTAATTTTTCGGAAAAAAAAGAAACGACCAGCGCCAATAAAAACAGGATATACGGTATGTGAGCTCTATTAGCGCCAACACATCCCTATGTTTTACAGGGTCTAAAAAACTTGCCCCATTTCAAACTGTCACATTTTTAAAACCGGTGTTTTGCATTCTTTTTTTCTGACGCGGCGATAGCGATTCCGTATATAATGTCAAAAACATGTTTTGTTTTCCAAAACTTGCTTTCTGTACTTTGGATCCTTGTTTGCTGATGGACACTGGATTGGGACTATTTGCGGGACCCAACAAAAATGGTATTTTTGACATTATATATCAAATAAATTAGGAAAAACAAAGATTGCAAAAATTATTTTTCAAAATAACGCTAGGAATTAAAAATATAAGCGCTTAAAATTAAGCAAATGTCTTAATTTACTTTGCTTTATAATCTATTTTTGTCAAAACAATGACTTCCTCGAGTTCGTTCCCAGCTGGAGACTGACACCTTTTTTAACTCTATTTTTAAATATTTCACAATTATGATTTGTCAGTTTCGTCCAAAAAAACAAAAATCAGTATTTTGCTTATTGTTTTTTCTAAAAACCTACAATTTTGCTAAAAATAGTAGCACTTCTCGATAAACCGGCACTTTTTTAATGACTATGTGCCGGTTGCGAGCCACAAGCCTTTATAGCAAAATGAGAGAATTTTGAAAAAACAGCTAGTAAAATCAGAGTCTCAAAATTTTCCGACAAAACTGGTGAGCCAAACCTCGGCTTTGTGTTTTAAACTCATTCAAATAACTCTATGCTTATTTTTGTCAAAAAATTTGGATACAACATTTTTAAAACGAAAAAGTCCTAGTCATTAAAGTTTTAAAAAAGCAACAACCTTTTTGATGTGCGCATCCACTTCTATATTACTGATGTCCATAGAACCAGATCTAGAAGAAGCAGTGCAAAGCTCAGTTTGAGCGAGGCGTATGCTGTTTTTTTGGGCAGACACACCTGAATTTTTTTGTGTAGTATCATAGCTTATCGGCTTTTTGAAAACCTTATACAGCTTTTTTCTTTCATTTCAAATATTTAAAACAAAATCTATTTTCAAAAAAGATGAAAATGGCCAAGCATTTTTTTATTTTTGGCTCAATTTCAAGTATCTGGCATTCACAACAAGAGATATTCAGTGATGTTGTGTTACCTTACTCTAGAGTTGTACATGACTCCAAGTCTTGATCAACCAAGCTTTTGATATTGTTTTTTTTCTTCTCCATTTCAATTTTTTTTGGCTTTTGTGATCTGGTTTTTTATTGCTGTTTTCACAAGTCCTTGCCTTTTTTACTTCGACTCTTTTTTAGGCTTTCTTTTTGGCCTCTTTTCTTTTTTTCGTTTTTTTACAATTAAGTTTTCACAATATTACAATGAGAAACGAATAAATTTTTTAACGAACTTAGAAATTTCAGTTTTAACGAAAAGTACTAAAACTATTATGGCTACTTTTTTAAATCAAACATATATTTTTGAAACGCCCGAACAATTTTCCATTTTAGGACGCAATTTCGAACTATGCACAGTGAAGAGGCTAGGCCGGCCTGTGATCAATGTATACTTTCTCTGTTCTTAGATACTTTTCATGTGCAACTATAAAAACCTTATATTCTAATGGGTGCACAGAAAAACACCGGGCACAAAACTCACAAATTATTGTGAACTGTGCATAAGTGCAGGTACATTGAAACAATACAAAGAGATCAGAAACTATCTACATGTGATCATTTTTATGTATAGCGTACTATGAAAGCAACATTCAGCAGCTGAGTGAAAGCAGCATTCAGGAGCTTTTTACAAGCGATCTCAGAGTAACATTGAATCTGAAAAACAAGACCTGAGAACTCATCTTGACTCTTGTTATGAATGCTAGTTGCTTAAAACTGCTCCAAAAAATTCAAAAATCAAAAAGCAAAAACTCGGTTATTTAACAGCAAAAAAATTCGATTTGAAAAACATCCTTTATGAAAAAAACAATGTTTTAAGCGCATTAAATTGTAACCTACCTTCATCAACCCAGTCTTCACGGTGCAAGCGAGGATCCTTAAGCAGTGGTGCACTCATAATGACGTTCCTACAATTCATTTGATGTCTAGAAATCTTATTACTAAGAGAACTGTGCCGAGTGCACTAGGCTGTTAATAGTCAGAGGAACTGAAAAAAAGGTCAAGCACAGAAATAAAAGAACAAATGCGCTCTGCGTTGAATATTTCTCATATATTTAGCACAGAGCTAATAAAAGCAGCTGATGGCCAAAAGACACATGAAAAGCTTTGATTAGTTGACCTTTGTGATATGGGCGGGAAGTTAGCGTCTGTTTCTGCAGTGGGCGGTTTATAGTCAAAGCATTCATTGAAAAGATAATTTCCTTTGAATTTTTTGTAGATGAAAATAAGTCGTTGTAAGACTAAAATATGTTCGAAACAAATATATTAAGATAATTTTTCTGCAGTATATATATGTAGAAATAACAATTAAAATCTGATATACATAATGTATATGCTTCTTGTATCAAATCTTATCTTCTGAGACTAAAATATTATTATATTGTCTCTAATTCAGTTATAGGAATAAAAATTTACAAAAAAGTACAGTTGAAAATTTTCAAAAGAAAATGTTTTTTATTTAGCGATTTTTGTTATTTTGAAAAAAAAACTTTTAGGGAATAGTAGAAACTGTTTGAAAAGTACTATTCCTATTACTGCTCTAATAAAACCTTTTTTTTTCTGAAAATCTTCTGAAGCTGTTGTTTAAATTTCAATCTCATCTCAATCATTGATCCTCAGCCTAAGCAAAAAAGCATTCTTCACATATATACAGGGTGACACAAAATTACTGCACCATTTGCCGAAAAGTTTCATTTGAAGTTTTTGAATTGAAATTCGTGGTCGCATTTCATTTATGTTGCTGTGTTCAGTAAAAAGTGGTCGTATTTTTTAAAAAATCTTTTGAAATTCTTCCAGCTCGCTCTTAGGTAGCTTAATTACTGTCATCTATTTTCCTGAGAAAATCGATGGGGCAAGGAGCTACCCACGGAAACTTTTCATAAATGACGCAGTAATTTTGTGTCACGCTGTATTGTGCACAAAAAGTCAAGATATTTTCTTCAAGAAAGTTCAGTGCCAGCTGATCAATAATGATATTCGTACAGGGCCGTGAACTTAAAATTCTGAAGCAAAGAACATTTTGCAAAATAAAGTACAATTTGGTCATTTTTGTTAAAAAGTGCATTTTTGTGCAGTACTTGTTAAATTTTCAGCGTTGAAAACAAAGATTTTGACCTGAAATCTCAAAACTTATAAAGATTTAGAGTCCCCAATGAAGTACAAACCTTTATATAAAGTACGTTTTGAAGCGCTGGATTCGTAGCTTACTAGTACTAGTTTGCATATTTCAAAAAATCAGACTATTTCAAACTATTCTGTATATAATAATTTTTAGAGCAAAGAGAGGCACTTTGATTTTCAGTCTTTTTTGTTTTACCACTCTGTATTATATTCATGGATGTTTTTTTTGTCAGACACACAAGCATTGCAAATAAAATGCATAACTGCAATTTGTTCAATGTTCTGCTTGAAAAAACAAATTTATAGGCCTATTCAAAAGTGGGTCAATAGGCAATACCATAAAATTGAAAATTCCACTTTTGGGAAGGGGAGTTAATAGAAAAAAACGGTATATTAAATATTGTACATATACTGCTGAAGCGTATATTTTCTGAAAGCTCTGAATCTTAGCTTTTATTTGGTAGGTCAAACTTTTGTTTCCGAAAATTCTGGAAAAACTTATGACCATCAACATAAAAATGTCAATTTCCAGTAAAAATCAAAGTAAATCTAATGAAAATGGTTGTTTGACCGCGTATTCTATGCTAGGGTCCAAAATTCCAATACACGTCTTTGTCACATAACCGTCTATTTTATTGGGTTGGCCGGAAAGTAATGGCGTTTTTTTTTCTAACGCTTACCATGCTGTAGTTATTTTTTATCATAATAGAGCATTATATACGAAAATGAAGCACTGTTTTTCTGCTTCTAATATGTTTTTACAACTTTCTCACACGTAAAGATTTTAACATGGTTTTAGGCCTTTCAAATGGACTGTCAAGTTGATGAAAAAACGCATTTTCGACACATCCTCCTTTTTCGGCCGAAAAGAGGAGCATCGTAGAGGCAAAAACTCACCACTTCTGAACTTTGCAAACCAACGCTGAGCTGCCCTTATGTCGATCGAGCCCTCTCCGTACACTTGACAGATTTCCCGAGCCTCTTCAGTCGCAAAAAACGACATTACTTTCCGGCCCCCATATACTTGTTTTAATGAGCAACAGAGAATGCAAGCCTAGATAAAATTAGCCTCCGGATAGACCCCGGAGGCGTGTTCCAAAAACTATGGTTTGTCCATAGACACTATCCAGAGGCTAGGTCAGGACACCACTAGTACCTTGTAGTACTGGGTAATTAAACCAAAGAAGAAGGTCTTGCACGTTCATTTATAGCTGTTTAGCGTTAATTATGGGCTGGGCTGTGGCTTCTACTTTAGTTGTCTAATCTCTCTTCTCATGCCTTAATATTTCTCTACATATTTCTGCCAGCCAAAACATTTTGTATCAAAGAGTGGGAAATAACCAATTGTAAGGCAGACACAAAAGAGTAGAGATAGGAAGACACAATGTTCAATCTTTTCACTTCTCTGTGCTGTATCTCTTCCGTTGTCTTTTGAGAGAGGGCGCACACCAGACCTTTATAGCCTTGCTTTGTAGAGGAAGGCTGCAAGTGAGCCTACTTCTTCGGTTTAATTACCCAAGTTTGAGGTACTTGAATGTTCCTGCCCAGATAATATCTTAGCGGCGGAATTGCAAATTTTGGAAAGCACTGTCTTCTAAGGCTGTGCACATATACTTATTTTAAAAGAGCTTTGAACATTCGGCGCTACTATCGAACACAACCGCCCTCCCTCACTCCAAAGTCAAGCAGTTATAATTTTAAAAGTTCATAAGTACCCACTGCAATTTCCACCCAATTTATCGCTCATTACCGTATTTTCTCTATTAACTTCCCACCCCGAAATTGGGAACTTTCAACTTCATGGTATTGCCTATTGACCCACTTTCTTTTAATAGAATCAAGAACATGTAACATACCAAAATGTAGCTGGAAATATGGGCTACATTTTTGAAGTATGAGGGGGTATCATGGTTTTTTGTCAAAATATCATGATTTAAATTAGCGCCAAATTTAGTATATTATTCTTATATTATTGGTTTGGGTAACTACTTGGTGGTTGAGGGGTATTTATTAGAGATGGAGGATGGCCTATTGGGACTGGACAAATTTTTTTTTTCGGGACGGGACACCGGGACGGGACAATGGTTGGTCTCAATTCTGGTGGTTCGGGTGTATTCACGTGATTCAGTTGCCTTGGTTTTGGTTAGGGGTATCCACGTAGTTCCAGCTCCATCATGCTAGTTCGGGTTTCTTCCTGGCGGTTCGGGTGCCTTCATGGTGTTCCGTTATATCCACGTGGTTCCAGCTCTATCATGCTAATTTAGATACTTTCCTGGTGGTTCAAGCGTATCCAGGTGGTTCGGGGCTAACCTCGGGGTTCGGGTACTTTCTTGGTAATTTTTATATATCCACATGGTTGGTTATCTTCCTGGTGATTCGGGTGTTTCCACGTGGTTTGAGACCCATCTTGGTGGTTCGGGTTCCTCCTGGCAATTCAGGTGTATACACGTGGTTCCAGATCCATCATGCTAATTCGGATACTTTCCGGCTGGTTCAGGTGTTCCAGGTGATTAGGGGCACATCCTGGTGGTTCGGGTACTTTCTTGGTAGTTCGGATACCATCCTGGTGGTTTGGCGCTATTCACTGGTGCGGGTACCTTCCTGGTGGTTCGGGTAGCCACATACCTGGCCATCTACCTACCCTACCTGACCACTTACCTGCTCTAGCTGGCCAATCACTTACTCTACCTGGCCACCTGTCTTAGCTGGCCACCTACCTCACTAACTAACCAACAAACTATACTTTACATTCATATTATGCCCGATATCTCGAGCTCGGCCTATATACCCTATAGAGTGTTTATACTCATTTGAAAAAAGAGGCGTGGGCGCAGTGCAGAAAGAAAACTGGCCTAAATACGACAGAGCAACAAAATAAAATAAGAGCTTTTGAAGTTAAAAAAGTAGGACGGACACCAGTCCAAATACTATATAGAGATCAAAGAGTGGGAAATAACCAATTGTAAGGCAGACACAAAAGAGTAGAGATAGAAAGACACGATGTTTAATCTTTTCACTTCTCTCTGCTATATCTCTTCCGTTGTCTTTTGAGAGAGGGCGCACACCAGACCTTTATAGCCTTGCTTTGTAGAGAAAGGCTGCAAGTCAGCCTACTTCTTCGGTTTAATTACCCAAGTTTGAGGTACTTGAATGTTCCTGCCCAGATAATATCATAGCGGCGGAATTGCAAATTTTGGAAAGCACTGTCTTCTAAGGCGGTGCACATGTGCTTATTTTAAAAGAGCTTTGAACATTCGGTGCTGCTATCGAACACAACCACCCTCCTCCATTCCAAAGTCAAGCAGTTAAAGTTTTAGCAGTTTATAAGTACCCACAATTTTCCACCCAATTTATAGCTCATTATATTAAATATTGTACATATACAACTTAAGTGTATATTTTCTGAAAGCTCTAAATCTTGACTTTATTATTACTTATTATTATTATTACTTGTGACCATCAACATAAAAATGTCAATTTCCAATCAAAATCAAAGTGAATCTAATGAAAATGGTTGTTTGACCGCATAAACAGTGACTTTTTAAAAGAATTCATATGTGACAATAGCAATTAATGCACCATTCGAAATCTCTTTAATTTTCCTCCAAAATGACGTGTCGACCGTATTTTCAAAATAACAAAGCTGAGAAACGGATGGCTGAAGCTAGAAGAAGTAAAAAACTTCTTTTTCTGCCTTATTTTGAGATATTTTTGTCTTCTTTAACTTCAACCATCCGTGAAGAGACATATTTTGGGTACTCTTTACTTAAGTTTTTAGAGTGAAAAATTAATAGAGAGGGAGATTATTCTATACTAGGGTCCAAAATTCCAATACACATCTTTAAATATTTTGTCACATAACCGTCTATTTTACTTGTTTTAATGAGCAACAGAGAATGCAAGCTTAGATAAAATTAGCCTCCGGATAGACCCCGGAGGCACGTTCCAAAAACTAAGGTTTGTCCATAGACACTATCCAGAGCAGTGTTTCCATTTGAGCTCAAATGAGCACTTGATTTGATGTGATTTTGATGTGATGCATGCCATCATAATCACATCAAGTGAAAAATTTTTGTGACACATCACATCAAGATCACATCAAGTGAAAAATTTTTGTGACACATCACATCAAAATCACATCAAGTGAAATTTTTTTGTGACACATCACATCAAAATCACATCAAGTGAAAGTTTTTTGTAACACATCAAATCAAAATCACATCAAGTGAAATTTTTTGTGACACATCACATCAAGATCACATCAAGTGGAAATTTTTGTGACACATCATATCAAGCAGACAAGTGGCTATCGGTCTCAGGCAATTTCGGGGCTGTTCCGTAAATTCCCGCGAATATCTCATATCATATCTAGAAATGACCCTCCCTGAAGTAATCGTGGCTAAGTACAAAGGAAAGGACGTGCGTATTTCTCGCCTCGGTGAAGTGAAAATGCTCCATCCTTACTGGTCCTTCGTGCAACTAGTAAGTGAAGATGGCGGAAAGGAGCGTGTCTTCTACAAGTGTCGGAATTGTCCCTCTCTGCTAAGCAAGGAATCCACAACGACTACGGTCATATACAATCATCTCGTGAGTGTAACTTTACTAGCTGGATTATCAGATAGATCATACAATTATTTTGAGGAAACACACAAGGAAAAAGAACTGTTGAATGAAGCAAAAGCATTGATGGATGTATACAAGAAGGATCACCTGCGTTAACAGGATTTCGAGAAGAAACGAAGGCTGCTGGATGGAAATGAGAATCAGACGCTAGTTTTCAAATATGCATCCGATTGTTCCAGGTTTGTCATTTAAATTATCATTCAAGATGGGCAATTCATCCATGTTTTCAGGGTCCATGAAATCGGAGAGAGCCCTTGCCGGAGTATTGTCGATGCCTTGTCTGTCTATCAATGCCTTCACAAGCTCTGAGATGCGCAAGCTCATGCAAGTACTGGATGCAAAGTACGAGGTATGCTTGATTAAATTTAACCGAAATTTCTCTCTTAAAGATCATTTCAGATGCCCTCTTCCCACGGAGGCTTGGTGTCCATTTTGAATCGTCATTTCAATAAGGACCTCGACGCAATGAAGGCGAAAATTCTTTCTCGTACATTCTACAAACGTCAGCAACCGTGGAGAATCCTATAGACCCCATTGAATTCTGGATCGGCCATTTGTCAACGGTATTGTATTTTTAATTGGTGACTTCCTCTTAACAAAAAAGTTAAAACTTTAATTTAGGAATGGAATGAAATCGCAAGAATTGCCCTTGAGTACCTCAGCATCCCCGCATCTTCAGCGCCAGCAGAAAGGGCCTTTAGTCAAGCGGGCATAGCCACAGGCCTTCGAAGAAACAGGACTCAGCTCAATCTACTCAATCTTCAACTGATCTCGAAGCTAAATAATTTCTTCACCTAACCTTTATTGTTGACCACGTATTGTTGAATCTGTTGAAGAAGTCATCATATCACGTGTTTCGAAATTCTTTAATTTTGGTGTGACACATGAAATCAAAACAAATTTTGATCAAGTGAAAAACTTTTGTGATACATCACATCAAGATCACATCAAGTGAATTTTTTTTGTGATACATCATCAAAGATCATCAAAATGAAATTTTTTGGCACATCACATCAAATTTCACATCAAGTGAATTTTTTTTGTGATACATCACATCAAGATCACATCAAGTGAAATTTTTTGTGGCACATCACATCAAAATCACATCAAGTGAAATTTTTTTGTGATACATCACATCAAAGTCACATCAAGTGAAAAATTATTGTGACACATCACATCAAAATCACATCAAGTGAATAATTTTTGTGACACATCACATCAAAATCACATCAAGTGGTAAAAAACCACATCATGGAAACACTGATCCAGAGGCTAGGTCAGGACACCACTAGTACCTTGTAGTACTGGGTAATTAAACCAAAGGAAAAGGTCTTGCAGGTTCATTTATAGCTGTTTAACGTTAATTATGGGCTAGGATGCGCCCTCTACTTTAGTTGTCTAATCTCTCTTCTAATGCCTTAATATTTCTCTACTGTCAACTCTCGTTATAACGTCTTTCAAGGGACCAGCCGAAATTGGTCGTTATAACGAGAGCTATATTCCAAATTCACATAAGGCGATCGTTATATCGAGCTTCAATGTATAGCACCATATTTTATTCTAACATTCAAACATCAATAACAGCAATCAACTGGCACGAGTGGAATAATAAAAAAGATTCTTCTGCTTTATTTTCTTTACCCCTTCTTTCGCCAAACAATTATCTAATTTGTCGCTCATCTGCAGAATGACTGTGTGTTTTGGCTGTCAGAAATATGTAGAGAAATATTAATGCATGAGAAGAGAGTTTAGACAACTAAAGAAGAAGCCACAGCCCAGCCCATAATTAACGTGAAAAAGCTATAAATGAGCCTGCAAGACCTTCTTCTTTGGTTTAATTACCCAGTACTACAAGGTACTAGTGGTGTCCTGACCTAGCCTCTGGATAGTGTCTATGGACAAACCTTAGTTTTGGAACGTGCCTCAGGGTCTATCGGAGCTAATTTTATCTAAGCTTGCATTCTCTGTTGCTCATTAAAACAAGTATTGGGTTGGCCGGAAAGTAATGTCGTTTTTTGCGACTGAAGCGGCTCGGGAAATCTGTCAAGTGTACGGAGAGCGCTCGATGGACATAAGGGCAGCTCAGTGTTGGTCTGCAAAGTTCAGAAGTGGTGAGTTTTTGCCTCGACGATGCTCCTCTTTCCGGCCAAAAAGGAGGATGTGTCGAAAATGCGTTTTTGCATCATAAGTAAATAATAGTTAGGACTCAGAGCTTTAAAGTGTTATGAGCAAGTTTGATGAGAGTGTTCCACCGTTTGTCAGTTGATTGTCCACCTCCAAGTAGTCGTCCAAGTTGCCTTCCGCCACCTCCAAAGCCTGTAGTTCCGCCCATAGTGTGTCTAGTTCTTCATCTGCCTCGCTTTGGATCGGTTGCACTTCTTTGCCCAAAATTTGTTTTTCAAAATTCGGCTCATCTAGCTAAAGCCCAAATCCCCTTTGATGTTCACCCAAAATGATAAACGCGCAACGTTGACAAATCAGTTGGCAATTGTCTCCGGCGTCACGCCCGACCACGACTTTGAATAGCCTTAAAAAGATCCATCTTGTAGTCGGTCTTAGCGTCAAAAGAGGGCGATTCTTTAATGGAGAAGAAAGCGACGGTAGTGTACTTTCAAGTTCTGCATGATTTCTTGGTCCATATGCTGTAAAAAAGGGTTCATTTAAATCTAATCATCAGAGTTAAACCTGAGCTGCAGCTGTTGTATTTGGAGGAAGAAATTTCAGCGTGATTTGCTCTAGAACAGTGATGCGTTCCTTTAATTTCTTCCCAGATGTGCAGCACTCCCCTGAAAACAATATCATATAATCAGAAACAAAATCTTCAAAAACTGCTTTTAAAAGACAATGTTTTGTTCGGCAGAAGTTGCCAAAAAAGTCCCGCTTCATCTGCGTTGAAGACATCATTAGTTGAGAGCTGAGAAATCGTTTTGTGCAAGACATCCTTTTGCAAGTCGCCTTGATTTCGGCCGCTTCTACTTGCTCATTCCCAAATTTCATCGAATGCCTATGCTTGAAATTGCTGATCCAGCCCTCACTTGCTTTGAAGCCTTCCAATTTGAGAATGTTTGCTAACCCCGCTGCTTTTTCTTGAAACAAGCAAAATGTGAATGTACAATGATACATGTATATCTTGTAAACCATACCCTGAGTACCTCTCCAGATATTTGGACGATTTGGCTTCTGGCGTCCTTGAGCCAATGCAGAAGCACCCCTCCAAATCATCATACTTTGCACCTCTAAGCTTGGCCCTTTTGCATTTCCACCTTCTTCGCTTTGAGAATTATTTCTTTTGAATCAAAAATTATTCAGACTGTTGATGGAGGCAAACCGAATTGCTTGCTCAATTTCAATGGCTTCTTGTTTGCTGACTCATCGATGATCTGCTTCTTCACCTCAAGAGAAATAACGCGCCGCTTTTTTCGAGGAGTCGTTGCAATTAGTAGGCTGACTTGCAGCCTTTCTCTACAAAGCAAGTCTATAAAGGTCTGGTGTGCGAGACTTCGAGAAAAGACTTTCAAAATTTCAAAATTAAACCGAAGAACTAGGCTGACTTCACATTCAATCTCTTCAAGGTTCCTTTGTGTGATAACTATAACAACTAGTACCCATAATAGTTTCATATCTCATAGGCTTTTATTTTTAAGTGATTAATTAAAAGTATTTCAAGATGAGAATTTTGTAAGTTTTTTAAATAAGCACATGTGCACCGCCTTAGAAGACAGTGCTTTCCAAAATTTGCAATTCCGCCGCTAAGATATTATCTGGGCAGGAACATTCAAGTACCTCAAACTTGGGTAATTAAACCGAAGAAGTAGGCTGACTTGCAGCCTTTCTCTACAAAGCAGGGCTATAAAGGTCTGGTGTGCGCCCTCTATCAAAAGACAACGGAAGAGATACAGCACAGAGAAGTGAAAAGATTTTGTACTTTTTTTTGTCTGCCTCACAATTGGTTATTTCCCACTCTTTGATACAAAATGTTTTGGCAGGCAGAAATAAATAGAGAAATATTAAGGCATGAAAAGAGAGATTAGACAACTAAAGTAAAAGCCTCAGCCCAGCCCATAATTAACGTTAAACAGCTATAAATGAACCTGCAAGATCTTCTTCTTTGGTTTAATTACCCAGTACTACAAGGTACTAGTGGTGTCCCGACCTAGCCTCTGGATAGTGTCTATGGACAAACCTTAGTTTTTGGAACGTGCCTCCGGGGTCTATCCGGAGGCTAATTTTATCTAAGCTTGCATTCTCTGTTGCTCATTAAAACAAGTATTGGGTTGGCCGGAAAGTAATGTCGTTTTTTGCGACTGAAGCGGCTCGGGAAATCTGTCAAGTGTACGGAGAGCGCTCGATGGACATAAGGGCAGCTCAGTGTTGGTCTGCAAAGTTCAGAAGTGGTGAGTTTTTGCCTCGACGATGCTCCTCTTTCCGGCTAAAAAGGAGGATGTGTCGAAAATGCGTTTTTGCATCATAAGTTTTTTCAGAATTTTCGGAAACAAAAGTTTGACCTACCAAATAAAAGCTAAGATTCAGAGCTTTAAAGTGTTATGAGCAAGTTTGATGTCATTAGCTTTCCTAACGTCTCATCTTTCGAAAAAAGATCTCGGCAAAATACCGCAAATATAAAAAGGTACGGCCAAAAACAACTTGGGAGACAAAATTACGCCACCCTGTAAAATGTAGCCCAGATTTCCAGCTACATTTTGGTATGTTACATGTTCTTGAGTCTATTAAAAGAAAGTGGGTCAATAGGCAATACCATGAAGTTGAAAATTCCCACTTTCGGGAAGGGAAGTTAATAGAGAAAATACGGTAATGAGCTATAAATTGGGTGGAAATTGCAGTGGGTACTTATGAACTTCTAAAATTGACTTTGGAGTGGGGGAGGGCGGTTGTGTTCGATAGTAGCGCCGAATGTTCAAAGCTCTTTTAAAATAAGTATATGTGCAGCGCCTTAGAAGATCGATTATGTGAATTTGAAATATAGCTCTCGTTATAACGACCCAATTTCGGCTGGTCCCTTGAAAGACGTTATAACGAGAGTTGACAATAGAGAAATATTAAGGCATTAGAAGATTAGACAACTAAAGTAGAGGGCGCATCCTAGCCCATAATTAACGTTAAACAGCTATAAATGAACGTGCAAGACCTTCTTCTTTGGTTTAATTACCCAGTACTACAAGGTACTAGTGGTGTCCTGACCTAGCCTCTGGATAGTGTCTATGGACAAACCTTAGTTTTTGGAACGTGCCTCCGGGGTCTTTCCGGAGGCTAATTTTATCTAAGCTTGCATTCTCCGTTGCTCATTAAAACAAATAAAATAGACGGTTATGTGACAAAATATTCAAAGATGTGTATTGGAATTTTGGACCCTAGTATAGAATATGCGGTCAAACAACCATTTTCATTAGATTTACCTTTATTTTGACTGGAAATTGACATTTTTATGTTGATGGTCATAAGTTTTTCCAGAATTTTCGGAAACAAAAGTTTGACCTACCAAATAATAAAGTCAAGATTTAGAGCTTTCAGAAAATATACACTTTAGTTGTATATGTACAATATTTAATACAAGGGACCACAGGCGCCTATCGGCGCCTCTACAGTCAAACTTCCCTAACACGTACCCCCTATAACACGTACACCTGAGCCCGGTCCCCAGTGAGTACGTGTTAGGGAAGTTTGACTGTATAATAACTGGTGGAAAGAAAGTTCGTAATGGGTTTCTGAGCCAATTTTTTTCAATGAAAATCTTTTTTTTTTAAAGTTCCAAATATACAGGGTTGAAGCATTTTAGCTCCTCTTTCAAATGGTATATAACATAATACATCTGCTTTAATGAAACTCAAGAGTGGATTGCCAACAACTTCCCCGACTTCATCAAAGTGGACCCACATTGGAAAAAACCAACTGGTGAATGGGCGCCCAACTCCCCCGACTGGAATGTCATGGACTATTTTGCTTGGCCCTATCTCCAGTCAAAAGCTTGCACTGCCCCTCACAACTCAATCCCACAATTGAAAGAATCATTGGTCAGAGAATGGGATGCAATTCCCCAGAGTTATATTCAAAATGCAATCGATAGTTTCCCTAAACGGTTGCGTAAATGTATTGCTGCTAATGGTGGTCATTTTGTGGAATAGATATATATTATGTTATATACCATTTGAAAGAAGAGCTTAAATGCTTCAACCCTGTATATTTGGAACTTTAAAAAAAAAGATTTTCATTGAAAAAAATTGGCTCAGAAACCCATTACGAACTTTCTTTCCACCAGTTATTTCGAAATTTCAATGAGGGGCTATGACTTCATTCATAAAAATAGGTATATCCCCTATTAGAACTCATTTTTTTGCCTGTTCTTTTTTTTAAACGAAAGCTGACATTCTGGGGAACACGATGGTATTAGCGACAAAAGTGATTTCGCTATCTACGACCCGTTCGGGCCTTCGAAGTGAAAAAGCGTTAACCACACACCCACCCACACATGCCAAATACTATATATTTAATATAATGAGCTATAAATTGGGTGGAAAATTGTGGGTACTTATAAACTGCTAAAACTTTAACTGCTTGACTTTGGAATGGAGGAGGGTTGTTGTGTTCGATAGCAGCACCGAATGTTCAAAGCTCTTTTAAAATAAGTATATGTGCACCGCCTTAGAAGACAGTGCTTTCCAAAATTTGCAATTCCGCCGCTAAGATATTATCTGGGCAGGAACATTCAAGTACCTCAAACTTGGGTAATTAAACCGAAGAAGTAGGCTGACTTTCGGCCTTTCTCTACAAAGCAGGGCTATAATGGTCTGGTGTGCGCCCTTCTTTAAAACACAAAATTCCAGTTGCAGATGGGATATAGCACAGAGAAGTGAAAAGATTGAACAACGTGTCTTTCTATCTCTACTCTTTTGTGTCTGCCTTACAATTGGTTCTTGGCGAAAAAACCGCCACAAATATCGGAAATCGCCCTGCACCCTCCTAAGTTTTAGTGCATCAGAATAAGAATTTAATTGTGCATCTTTCTGACGAAAAATTCCCTAGAGATTCGTGATCAGCGCATCTAATTTGCGTTTAAAACTACTCTTAGAGGTGCAATTTGAATGTCAAATTTCTCTCACGACAAGAAACTCACAAACAAGTCAATAATGAGTAATGCAAATAATTATTGTACTGAGAGGCATTTAGAATATGACATTCAAATTTCACTTCTGAGAATAGTTTCAGAGGTATGGGGTGGGCCATTATAAACACCCGAGTGAATTTTTGCATAACTATCCTTAATTCCCGCCTTTTGCCGGAATCTTTTTTAATCAATAGAAAAGTTCTGCGTCGATCAACTAACACCTTACCAATAAACTTTATTCGAATGACCCAACAAATTCAACAAAACAATTAACGACAATTTCGGAAAGTTTGAAAGACCTTCAACGGCATGTCGTCCATATTTGCGATCCAGCG
Source organism: Ditylenchus weischeri (assembly GCA_029231635.1). NCBI lineage: Eukaryota > Metazoa > Nematoda > Chromadorea > Rhabditida > Anguinidae > Ditylenchus > Ditylenchus weischeri. The sequence continues at coordinate 69,081 of JAMRYI010000180.1, read as the reverse complement.
AGTGCTTGCATGCGGCAGAACTTCAAAAATCTGGACCACTTCCGCTGTCTTCTCTGGCGTTCGAGCGTACTGAAAGATCGAATAAGCAAAACATCATAAAGGAAGAGAAAACAAACCTTTGTTCCGACTCGCTTCTTGTTCTTCAAATCGCGTTTCCGGAACTTGTCGTACCACTCTTTGATTCTCTTTGCATCTGTCGCTGTCACTCGATGATCTGCTTGATTGGCAATTTCTTATGCTAGAGAGAAAGAAAAACTCATTATGCATCAAAAAAACTTTCAAAGGACTGTGCGGAATTGAATTTTTACTAACTTTGTTGTAACTTATAAATTGTTTTAAAAAATGTGTTGGTTTTTCTGAGTACCAAACTTCAGAAAGCCACAGCTCGGCGAATTACTAACAAAAAGTAGTCGAATTTGGTGCTATCGTACTCAGCACATCGTAGGCTTTCGGTTGAGCTCAAACAATCAAGAACTTCTCTTTCAATCTCTTTGAGGGTTCTCTGTGTGATAACTATAACAACTAGTACCCATAATAGTTTCATATCTCATAGGCTTTCAAGATGAGAATTTTCTAAATTTTTTAAATAAGCATATGTGCACCGCCTTAGAAGACAGTGCTTTCCAAAATTTGCAATTCCGCCGCTAAGATATTATCTGGGCAGGAACATTCAAGTACCTCAAACTTGGGTAATTAAACCGAAAAGTAGGCTGACTTGCAGCCTTTCTCTACAAAGCAAGGCTATAAAGGTCTGGTGTTTGCCCTCTCTCACAAATTAGACAACTAAAGTAGAGGGCGCATCCTAGCCCATAATTAACGTTAAACAGCTATAAATGAACCTGCAAGACCTTCTTCTTTGGTTTAATTACCCATTACTACAAGGTACTAGTGGTGTCCTGACCTAGCCTCTGGATAGTGTCTATGGACAAACCTTAGTTTTTGGAACGTGCCTCCGGGGTCTATCCGGAGGCTAATTTTATCTAAGCTTGCATTCTCTGTTGCTCATTAAAACAATTACTGGGTTGGCCGGAAAGTAATGTCGTTTTTTGCGACTGAAGCGGCTCGGGAAATCTGTCATGCTCTTGCGTCTATTTAAAAAAAGTGGGTCAATAGGCAATACCATAAAGTTGAAAATTCCCACTTTCGAGAAGGGAAGTTAATAGAGAAAATACGGTAATGAGCGATAAATTGGGTGGAAATTGCAGTCGGTACTTATGATCAGAGCTGTTAACCCCTCCGGAAGGAACCTCCAGGAGGGGAGGTTTAACCTCCACCTTCCACCTCCGGTCCGGAAGTTTGGAAGTGGAGGGGGAGGTGAAAATTGTAGGGTATGGAGGGTGGAGGTGGAAGGGAGGTGAAATTTTTAGGGTATGGAGGGTGGAGGTGGAAGGGAGGTGATAATTTTCAGGGTACGGAGGGTGGAGGTGGAAGGGAGGTGATGAAAAATCACCTCCGGCAACCTCCGGCTGGTACTATCAAAACAGAACGCCAAACATTTTGTCTCAAAACTATCTCATCCAGTGATGAGTTAGAGTCTTTCGCCATCTGTTTTGCTGACCAAATTGTATACTTTTTCTCATCCCTTTCATTTTCGCATACCTCTCGCTATCCATCTCATCTATCTAAACGACAAATACTTTAAGAAGCCATGAAACCAATCTTACTCCAAACAATAACTTCGCAGTCGTGGCAGATGATGTTCTCGGTTAGGCGCACCATAGGGTGGACAATAGTTTTGAAGAGGTACGCCGTACTCGAATTCGGCAAACGAAGATCTCGAAGACGAGCTATAGGGCGCACACTCCAGAGATAGAAGTGATGCCGAAGAATCATTTCAATTCTAAGTTTGTTTCTCTCTGATATTTGTGTTTGTTTGCTTGAATAAATTGCAATATCGAATAATGTGATTTGAGTGCGAATGTTTAGAGGAGGTGAAATGGAGGTTTATAAACCTCCCTCTGGAGTGGAGTGGAAGGGAAGTGAAAATTTTTGGGCTTGGAGGTGGAGGTGGAAGGGTAGAAAATTTTTGGGCTTGGAGGGTGGAGGTGGAAGGGAAGTGAAAATTTTTTGGGCATGGAGGTGGAGGTGGAAGGGGAGGGGAAAAAATTTTGGGGTGGAGGTTCGGAGGGGGAAGTGGAGGTTGGTTTTACGCGGTTAACAGCTCTGCTTATGATATTCTAAAACTATAACTGCTTGACTGTGGAGTGGGGGAGGGTGGTTGTGTTTGATAGTAGCGCCGAATGTTCGAAGCTACTTTAAAATATGTGCACCGCCTTAGAAGACAGTGCTTTCCAAAATTTGCTACTCCGCCGCTATGATAGCATTATCTGGGCAGGAACATTCAAGTACCTCAAACTTGGGTAATTAAACCGAAGAAGTAGGCTGACTAGCACCCTTTCTCTACAAAGCAGGGCTATAAAGGTCTGGTGTGCGCCTTCTCTTAAAAGACAACGGAAGAGATACAGCACAGAGAAGTGAAAAGATTGAACATTAAGTCTTTTTATCTCTACTCTTTTGTGTCTGCCTTACAATTGGTTATTTCCCACTCTTTGATACACACAAAATGTTTTGGCTGGCAGAAATATTAAGGCATGAGAAGAGAGATTAGACAACTAAAGTAAAAGCCACAACCCAGCCCAAAATTAACGTGAAACAGCTATAAATGAACCTGCAGACCTTCTTCTTTGGTTTAATTACCCAGTACTACAAGGTACTAGTGGTGTCCCGACCTAGCCTCTGGATAGTGTCTATGGACAAACCTTAGTTTTTGGAACACGCCTCCGGGGTCTATCCGGAGGCCTATTTTATTTTATGTGAAATTGTCATTGCCGACAATGGTGATGGTCCTTTAACACTAGAATTTTTTTTTTGAATCTAAATTTTGCTACAAATAGTCATTTTTGGCCAGAAAGAGAAAGTTGCTGACTGAAAAAAATTACCCCGATATGCACTAATACTTCTTGGAAAAGATTTCATATTTGAACAAAAATTTGCGAAGTAAATTTAAATTTAAACAGATTTTCTAAATGTGCTCGTTTTTAGTGTTTGCTTCCTAATCTTAGCTCTGTATTTCAACAAAAGATATGTTTTGGTTAAGTAGTGCGGTGAATAATACACCTTACATATAGCGGAATTTTTGAAATTTTGATCAAAAATCATATTTGTAGCTCCTCTGGTACTAATTTACTTATTTTAAAAGACATCAGACAATTCAAAATTATTCTGGGTACTTATACGGTTCCCAACCCCCCCCCATATCGGAATTTTTTCAAAAACAGGTTTTAACCATTTCTAAGCAATTCTTACACGCTAAAACCGATAAAAACGTTGTTTCCGACCACTTTCCATCAAACATTTTGACTTTTTATATTTTCTACCTGCCTCCGTTCGGCAGGCAGCCTACTTCAACAGGAAGCCTCTGTGGGGGTACATGGTCCGGGCCAAGGGCTGACCCTTTATATACCAAGAAATATATCAAGGAAATGTAACCAATAAAAATAAAGAAACATGCGCTGTCTCAGCTGTTTATTTTTTGAGCCAATTCTTCAGGCTGTTCATCCTCAAAATCATCTTCTTCGTTCAAGAAATCATACTGCTGCAAGATTATAGCAATGTTGTGAAGAACGGCAGCAGCTAAAATGTAGGTGGGAATATGTTCTAACCCAATACATAACTCATTATGCAAACTGTGGAAGCGTCTCTTCCAACGCCCAAAGACTTGCTCAATTATTTTCTTTAAACGAAACGCTATTGCACTCAATTATATATATTTCCTAATCCAATTCAAGGTTTTTTACAGTCCTTCTATTTATTTTATTTATTTATTGATTGTGAACATGTTTATTATAAGTATCCTCACTTACAGAGACTTTAAAATATTGCAAAAAAAATCAACATGACAGACCAAGCAAAACCAATAGTGGTGGAATGGGACTATAAATTTGTTTTTTCGAAGCAGCACACCGAGTGAAATAAATTGCATCATACACTTTATTTATAATGCTAATGTGTCTTACAAAAAACAACAAGGAATGTGATGCAGAACTAAAAGGACTAAAAATCAAATTGCGTCTCTTTGCTTTGAAAATTGATCAAACACAGAATAAGGTACTTATACGGTTGCCCCCTTATCGGAATATTTTCAAAAACAGGTTTTAACCATTTCTAAGCAATTCTTGCACGCTAAAACCGATAAAAACGTTGTTTCCGACCACTTTCCATCAAAAATTTTGACTTTTTTGAAATTTCTACCTGCCTCCGTTCGGCAGGCAACCTACTTCAACAAAAAGCCCCTTTGGAGGTAGATGGTCCGGGCCAAGGGCTGACCCATTTATATGAAATGATTACCAATTGGATTAGAACATATTCCCACCTACATTTTAGCTGCTGCCTTCTTCACAACATTGCTATAATCTTGCAGCAGGATGTTTTCTTAAACGAAGAAGTTGACTTTGAGGATACAACGTGCCCTACTAGAATCGTGTTAAATGTTATAACGGGTTTGACTTACAAATCCTTTAGGAATGGCTTCAATGCCCATTGAACGTTATTGGTACTACAGGCGTTGTAAATAGGTATAGTCTTTTTATATTAACTATTGTTGTTGGATGTATTTACGTGGGACAAATACCGAGGTTCGACTGTATAATTATTTAGATTCGACTTGTTTCAGGATTTATAGATGGCAAGCATGTTCAGCTAAAAAAACCATCTAATTCTTGTTCACTTTACTATAATTATAAGGGGTTCTTATGGAGAATTCTTTCTGACAATCTCAACATTACTTCTCAACATTACTGATGCTTATTTGTGACCATAATTACAGAATCATACATGTTGCTAGCTATGATCATGAAGGTGACGCAGCTATTTTCGGACCCTGTGCATTTAAAAAAGCTGTTGAAGATGGCACTTAAAATTTACCTTCCCCAAACTTTTTTTCTAACAGCCAAACTTTAGTTCGATGCTTTTTTATTAGTGATGGAGCTTTTCCACTTTCCGTTTGCACGAGTGATTGAAGACGAGTGACTGTGGAGTGACTCATATGCGCCATGATGAGAGAATCTACAACTACTGTATTTGCAGAAACACTTTTGGAATTTCGGCGAAGAAGTGGAAAATTCTTAAAAACCTATGGAGTGTTCTGATTAAAAGGTGATAACATAGTATGCTCCATTTGTGTTCTTCACAATTTTTTAAAAGAAGAATTGAGAGAAGACATAGAAGAAGACCAAATATTAGCAGTACAGAAGATGAAGAGGGTTAGAAGAAAACGAGCTAAATGAGGAAGACATCAATGCAAAAGGAGTTCGAGATTAACTTGCAGGATTTTTTAATTCAATTGGAAGTGTTGATTTTCAAGAAGACATGATTTGTCCACTCAACAATCTCTATCAACAACGATAGTCTTTTTGGCTCTATATTTGTTCATACCGACAGTGAAAAAAACATGCCTTGGTCCCCCATCTTGTTTTTTTGCGAAATTTTTCTTTACTTAAATTAGTCTCGAAAATCATCAGTTTGCAAGAGTTCTAGTTTTAATTTAGTTTAGCTTGAATTTGATAGCGATTATATTGACCTACAACTATTTCAATCATTTTCAATAAAGAGAGTGTCACTTTTGGTCACGCATCGGCCTACTCATGACCGAGAAATGCAATGTAAAGTAGTGCCGTAAATACATTTTATAACACAAAAAGTGCATTAAAATGTTTTTTGAGACATTTAAGAAAAAAGTGGAAAAAATTAGCTTGGGTGACTAAGGCAAAAATTATATTTTGTTCTAAAAACAACAGGCTAGACCAAGGCATATTTTTTTCGGCGTAGGCTCTTTTTATGTACACATAAAAATTGAAAAACCAAATACGAACATTGATCATCCAGATCCAAACACACACAGACTACAATAAGGATTATCAGCTTTGACAATATTAGTAGTAGTGCCCACTCAACAATCCCTATCTATCTGAAATTTATTTCCTTGTGCTTTTGACAACTAAAAATAGCAGGATTGTTTTTTTGACAAAGTTGAGGTATTGTTTAATCACCGAAAAAAAAACTGAAGCAATGATTCTGACTGCAGTTTTTATCAGTAGTTCTTTAAGTAAAATACTTTGTGATGGTCATATCTCAATAGTTTTTCTGTTTCTAATTATTTTTCATTTCTTTGACAGTTGTCAACCGCGCACAATGCAAAAACAACTAATCAGGTAAAATGTTCTCTATCATTTAATGCTTACGCAAGAATTTATTTTTAAGCCTGTATTTTTAAAATTTAGAGTAAACGGTGTCTAATACAAACCGCCCATATTTTGATTTCCCGCCTCCACAATATGATATTAGAACGCTGAGACTCTGCCATTTGTAACGAAATATAGAAGTCATGCATGTACCAGTATGTGTCATAACTCTTCGCGTTTTTTTCAAATTTTTAGTCAGAATCGATTTTTTTCTTTTTCGCATATTTCTTCGTGAAATTCTTCATTTTTCATTGAAATGTGAATTGTGTTCAAATTAAGCATGTCTTAGATGCCTCGAGGCCAAGGAATTAAGCCAGCAATCAGCAACCATCTCCGCCACGTCATGCTCTTCCTCTATGACAAAAGGATTAACGCAGTAAAAGCATCGGAAGAAATCAACAAAGTTTATGGCCAAGAAACCTTAAAGAAGAGAGCGTATCAATACTGATTCTCAAAGTTCAAAGAATGGTGACAGGACGTGTGAAGATGACGAACGAACCGGACGCCCAGACAATTTCAATGAGGATGCGCTTCGAGCTGTTGTGGAGGAAGAACCGGAAATTATTTTGATGAATGATAGTTGCTGTTATGAAATATGTTCTGCGTTGCCTTGAATGGAGATTTCACTGTTATTTGGAAATGATTTTCTATGAAAGAAATGAAGAAATATGCGAAAAAGAAAAAAATCGATTCTGACTAAAAATTTGAAAAAAAAAACGCGAAGAGTTATGACACATATTGGTATATAAACTATCCGAGTAACAGCTTATTTTTTGAACATACCCAAGTCCCATTTGACACCATTCAGAAATCGGTCGAAATCTCAGGCGGAACCGGCTTTTTTTGAAAAGTAGTTTGCAGATTCAAAATTCCCATGAAATTCTGCATTAAAATTAACCGGTCAGGTCTTGGCGTGTTAATCAACTGTTTTTAGATAACTTATTGAAATTGTTAGCTGCAACTTACAAATTTTTCTACGACCATAGATTTGCTCATATTAACGCTGATATTTATTCGGAATTTATAAATTTTAAGTTAACAACCATGCAATTTTTTGAACAGGATCCAAATGTATAGAACCAGACAACAGTTGAAAGAGCAGCACAATCCTCAGCTTCTTGGAGAATACCTTACTCAAAAGTATGACTCTAGTCACAACTTTAATGGAAGTTCTTATCAGGAGGGACTAACAGACTATGCTAATGCAAGTTTATAGCCAATTTTTTTAACTGATTGTTCCACTGTTTCAGTCTCAATACTATGGTGCCATAACTATAGGAACACCTCCGCAAATATTTAGAGTACTATTTGACACTGGTTCTTCTAATTTGTGGGTGGCTTGTAGAGGTTTTTATGGCTGTTTTTAATAAAAACTTCTCTGATATTTTATTTAAGGGTGTCCTACTACAAATACTGCTTGTTTTTTCCACCAGAAGTTTAACTGCAATGTATCAACAACTTGTCATAACTCAAACCAGACTTTTGCTATTAGATATGGTAAAAATTTTAGACTCTTTAAAAAAATTTAGAAGGAAGCACAGGCTGTGTCAAAAAACCATACCAGCCGTAAAATTTTTATTTTTTAAAATACATTTTGTGGTGATTTTTTTCGGAAAAAGACAACAGAACCAGGCATGTGCACGAGCCGTGATTTTGGCGGCCCGGCCCACCCGGAAAATTTTTTTCTCGGCCCGCACTAAAAAAATTTTTCGGCCCGGGCCCGCCTGGGACAGGCTGGCGGTTAGGCCCGGTTAGGCCCGGCTTAAGTATACTGGAGAATACAATCAACAAAGTCATACAAACATTTCTTCACAAATACTTTATTCGACAAATCACTCAAACAAAATATCACACTCCATCAATTAACGCATACCGAAGAAATTGACTGAGCAAAAAAGTCAAGTCGAAGGAATAGGTCGAAGGAAATTTAAAAAGGCGGGATTTTGGAAAGTCATATATGGCGGGCTTTCCGGGCCGGCCCGTGGACATGCCTGAACAGAACTCAAAAAACTAAGCTAAAAGTCTTGATCAAATGCACTCAAAGACTTTTTCGACCAGTTTCGCCAAAAAACTAGTAGAAAACCCCTATATACGATATTCAACTTTGCTTTCCAAAGGCAAAAATTTTAGTTTTATTCAAATGTTTTTTAGAAAAATACCATTATGTGGTATGAAACGAATAAATTTATATTACTATGCCTAACATACGCCGGCCAACTCTTGCATAATTCGAAAAATAACAAAAAAATTAACAGGGGGACCGAGACAAAACAAAAACCCAAACCCGAACCGCAACCATCCTCCTCTCATTGTGGAATAGAGTTACAAAATGGCTTATAGATAGATTTTTAAATACTTGAGAAAAATAAACAATTTAGGTACAGGCTCAGTAACTGGGAATGTGTTAAGTGACACAGTTTGTGTAGGTTTTTACTTATACTACATTAAAGCTTACATCGTTCACTATTTTCAGTTTGACAGTCCAGCTAGTGGATTTTGCACAGACCATACTCAACAGCTGGCCTGTGCCACTAATGAGCCCGGAGCTACCTTTGTGGTAGCACATTTCTAATAACTTTTTAATTAAACCATTTGTTAACAAGTTTAGTTTGCAAGGTTTGACGGCATTCTGGGCATGGCGTGGGATGCAATCTCCGTTAACAAACTCAAGCAGCCAATGAACCAGATCTTTGCCAACTCAAGTCTGTGTGCGCAACCCCTATTCTCTTTCTGGTTAAGTAGAGATCCCAATACAGCTGAAGGTCAAGGAGGTCAGTTGACACTTTGCGACATTGATGAAACCCATTATACGGTGGGTATTCCATAATTTTGGGTGTGTTAAATCAATATACTAATATCATATATTGCAGGGAAACATCACCTGGATACCTCTTATAGCAACAGACTACTGGAGGTTTAAGTTGGATGGCATTTCTGTGGGTGGTCAACCTCTAGGCACTAATGAGTCTGCTATTTTGGACACTGGTATGCAATCACATTTAACTTTCTTTCTGTAACACTACGTCACTTTGACTCAATATGACTTTTAAATGCTTATAATTGTCTCTTTATACGACTGTCCAAAACTTTACCACCTGTATCTAGGTGGAGTAAGTTTTCAGTATATGATAACATGCACTCCCAAATTCTTATCAGAAAAAATTTTTAAAAGTAAACTTGTTCAAGTTCAAGGTTCTTAAAGAGGCATGCTGGTCGTATTTTGAACGGCGAGTACCAGGTGAAATCAATAAAAAATAAGGCCACTTTTTTTAATTTTAAGAAAGTGAAAACACGTTTTAGACTACTTTTTGCTCTATACAGTCGAACCTGGCTAACCCGTCACTCCAGTATCACGTCACCCCGCTAACCCGTCACTTCAAAAAAATTTGGTTGGCCGAGAAAGAAATTCCGGTGCGTTGACGTTATGTACCTTTTGTCCAATTCTGGAAAAAAGGTACATAACGTAACACGCCAAGTTATAACGCGCCAATTCAAAATATTTTCAATTTTCACCTTAAATATGACTAAAAGTCTTTATTTAAAAGAGTCTTATTTGTTTTTACATGTGAAAAGGAAGTCGAACTTGTTTGAAATCAAATGAGAAATTATACTGAATAATGCTAAATATATGCTTTAATGCTAAATATATATTTCATGCTAAATATATGTATGCTAAATGTATGTTTTATGCTAAATATATGCTAATTATTATATATTTTCCATGCCCGAGTCAATTTTTTCGAAATTATATCACCATCCTCGTGTGTACAATGATCGGAATGGCAGAGCAACATTGCACGACGATAAGCAGACTTGACTTGTTCGAATGTTTCAAAGTAGGTTTATCCCATCTTTCTCTAGCCTCGGTCCATAGCACTTCATGAAGGGTTAACAACAGTTCGACAATATCACCACCCCAGCTCTCGGCTGAAGTATCGTGATGCTTAATAGATATTATTAGTAAAACAATTTAATAAAAGAAGGTTGAAGCTCATTACTTTTGAGTCGGATATGACAAGTCGTTTTTCGCAGTTATTGATTGATTCATTTTTCTTTTTGTTTCATATTCCACCACATAGGCTTTTTCCTCCTCATATTCTCGCAGATAGATTTTTTCCTCTTCATATTCCACCAGACATTCATTTTCCTCTTCCGTTTCATATTCCGGCACACAGGTTTCTATCTCTTCATATCTCATTAGATATTCATTTTCCTCTTCTGTTTCATATTCCGGCACATAGGCTTCTTCCTCTTCATATTCCCCAAATTCCTGCTGAATATAGTAGGTAACTGGTGGTGGTGACTGTGTAACGTAGTGAAACAACTGCAGTGGTGGATTGGGTCGATAGGTCACTTGTTGGTAGGGCTGTGGCCGGTATTGATAGCGCACCTTTAGTGGTATTGTACGGTAACATACTCTAGGCTCAGCCTTTGCATTCGAAATAGCTCCAATCGCTGACCCAAGATATTTCCATGCAGTTGTGAAGCAGTCCAATAGTCCAGCACTCAAGTTCTTAGCCTGTATTTAAACATATAGTATTAAATCAACACTTGAATTATATTACCCCTCCTTTGTAATCTCTTCTTTTTTTCTTTTTAGTTGGACTTGTTAAAATCATCTGGTTATCTTGTATGTCAAGAATAACCTCGTAGTGGCCGGGTGAATACTGCAAAAGAAGTGTTGGCAAGCGTTTATTTTGTTCAATAATGAGCTAAATAATTTTAATTATTTTCTTAATTTTTTGCAATCCTCACCGTGTTATCGAGCTGAGGGTTGTAGAGGGACCATCCTCTGTGGATAATTTCTTTTGATAATACATCTGGCACTGAGTACACCAATACATTTACGTTGAAAAGTTTAGCAACAGCGGCCAGATCAACATTTTCACCCCATTTTTCTACTTCTTCTGCACCTCTTGCTGGCTCCCTTGCGTCTTCTACATGATCATATAATTGATCGACATTTTTGAATATCTCACACCAATTTTCATCAATATGTTGATCAATATAATCAATATAATCAAATTGGCGCGTTATAACTTGGCGTGTTACGTTATGTACATTTTTTCCAGAATTGGACAAAAGGTACATAACGTCTATACCCCGAAATTCCGCTAATCTTACCCCCATTAATCCGTCACCTCGGTAACCCGTCACCCTCCGTCCACAATCAACAAAGAAAATTACCCTTGATAAGCCGTCACCTAGCGTATTGCGGAAAAGTTTTCAGATTTCCGCCAATTTTTTTTAACCTTTTGTGTTTCATCACAGCGACACCTTGGATGAGGTCTTTTATCAAGAGCAAAGGAAGTCGCAGAAGCAAAAATAGGATCCAGGACTTCTTCCCTACTGTTTAGCGTCTGATTTGGGTGGTTGAATTGTTAGTCGCTCGAATAAACGATTCTTATCGATACTTGCTCTTTGTAATGCTACACCCTCGGTAACCCGTCACCCTGGCTAACTTGTCACCTCAAGTTGGTCCCCAGGGGTGACAGGTTAGCCAGGTTCGACTGTACCAGCAAAAAAAAACATTTCTAATATGTTTCTGATCAAAAAGTTTATATTTTTCTAAGAAAAGTTGAGTTTAACTTTTCCATAGTAGATAGTATTTTTAGGGTACTTTAGACTTCTTTCTAGGTTATTTTACCGAAAAACCTCGTTTTTTACAAGCACCCGTGAAACTAATAAATTTAATATTTGTTGAGAGTCAAAAGGGTACTCCATTCAAAGTTTTCACAAATTTAAATTTTGTCATTTTTAGGCACTTCCTTGTTGGCTGGACCATCCGTTGAAGTCAAAAATATAGTATCATACCTGGGTGCGCTCGGCTACAAATCCACTGGCGGAGAGTACCAAATTGAGTGTAATCTGACCAGTAGCTTGCCGTCTATAGTGTTCACTTTGGCTGGACAGCCCTTTGAATTACTGGCGCGGGATTACGTAATCAAGGTAATGTACAAAAAATTTGATTTGCAATTCCCCTGTAACAACAATACAGATCACAGAGGGCACCTGCATACTTGGTTTCACCACCATAGACATTCCTCAACCTATGGGACCACTTTGGATACTCGGCGATGTGTTCATTGGCAAATTTTACACTGTTTTTGACCACGGAAATAAGCGGATTGGACTGGCCAATTCAACACTCACATGAATTTGTTGTGTATATAAAAATGATCTAGAAAATGACATATCTAAAATGAACGATTTAGAAAATTGAAGAATTTCCTTAGACTGCAACTCTTTCTTTGCTGTGTGATCTTAGTTATCTGCCTCATATGAAAAAAAGTCATGAAAGTCAAGTTATTTGAAAAAAGTCGCAGATATAAGTTATCTGCCTCATATGAACAAAAGTCATGAAAGTCAAGTTATTTGAAAAAAGTCACAAAAACAAGTTATCTGCCTCATATGAAAAAAGTCATGAAAGTCAAGTTATTTGAAAAAAGTCACAGATATAAGTTATCTGCCTCATATGAAAAAAAGTCATGAAAGTCAAGTTATCTGTAGAAAAAGACAGTGTATTTTATTTCAATAGCTTAAAAGCAGAGTGTTTGCCGGTCATTTTGATATATTATGAGATTTAGATCCTATTTCAGCCACTTCATCCAGCCTTGAAGCAAAAACGACCGGCACACTTGTGCTTAGCATATGCTGTTCTACCCATTGCCACTAATGAACGCACCAGGCTAACCCGTACCGAGAAAATATATACGATTCTATCATTTTGACTGTAAGGCAGGACTTCGTTATACCGCCTCCTTCCAAAAGTGTGCTTTGACCACTTATTCTTGCTTTTCGGGTCCTAATTAGTCGAGAAAACATATTTAGGTGTAATATGACCATAGAGCGCACCACTTGATAACCTGTGGGCATCCAGCTTGATTTTGACCATGCACAACATGCTACCTCCCGGAAATAAAATTGCTGCTTTGTGATTCGGATTTTTGAGTGCACTACAAGCTACTGGGATCATTAGAAAACGATTTCACACATTAAAGGACCATTACCGTCTACGGCCACGAGTTTCTTATGTCTGAATTGGCGGGGGATAGCTTTTTCAATCCAAAAATGCACGAAATTATTTTTTTGTGGACGTGGAAGAAGCCGATCTAGACGGCTTCCTGGAACCGTCCAAGCTGATCATCATGGCAGGTTCCCAAAAACTGCCTTGCCAGTATACCAGACTCTGAGTCATGAAATGGGCCGGTATGGAATGGCCCCGAATGGAGGACGAAGCAGGCCGTGGATGCCAAAAATGAGGTCCCAATCTTCTCACCCACGGTCTTCCAGAATCTAGCCCTCTCTAATGTATCGGACATACTGCCGATTCACCTTGTGGACGCAGCCCTTCAGGACTTGAGAAGCCGGCTGAGGAGCCAAGAGGAGCAAGGAATCTGAAGGTCAGCTCCCCCTTCCAAGCACCAGCAGTTGACAACCTGTGGCCCTGGGTACTGAGCTGGCTGCTAGCCCTTCGAGACACCTGGGTCTACGCCTGCTGTGCCTTCATCACCCTCCATCTCCTGTGGACCCTGCTCCTCCACCAACCTGTCTTCACCGTCCGTGCCCTGGCTCAGAAACTACACAGAAGGGTCTGGGGACCAGCAGCGGATCTATTAACCGTGCAAACTAGCGGCCCGGTGATCCTGAGCAAAAATGTTCAGGGTCATTACACTACTATACAGGGAGATGAGTTTTTCCTGAAAACTAGTGAATGGCCACCCCAGCCCCAGCCAACCCCAAGAAACCAGTGTCCAGACCAGGAAAAAGCCACAGACGACCGATGGCCCCAGTCAAGGCCTCGTCAGACAGCCCCAGCCATGTACCCCCATTGAAAGAGACAACCCCAGTGGACACCTGTAACACCGACTCCTGCCACTCCATCCGGCTGCTGAGGACCCAAGAAGTGACGGCCTCCGCGAGCGCTCGAGGAGGCCCCCACGAGTTTCTTATGTTTGAATTAGCGGGGTTTTTTGAGCTATAAAGTGACTAAAAATAATGATAAAATTATTTTTTTCGTGCATTTTTGGAGTGAAAAGCGTGTCCCTGCCGATTAAAACATACGAAACTTGTGGTCGTAGACGGTAATTTTCTTTTAATGTGCATTTTTATTGAATAAAACATCAAAATTTTCAAAAAAAAAAGTTCACTAACTAACTAAATCCCTTTGACATTGTTTTTAAAATTTGAATCTAATGGTGTTTAGTAAAGAATTCGTCTAGTTTAAATTCTTTTTGTCCAATTTTCTTATTCAGAATTTTTTTATCACTAATAGTTAGTAGGTGTTTGTAATAATTATTTACACTATTCATCAAGTTAACTATCTTCTCATGCAGAATTTCCATGTTGTTGTGCTCTTCACCTTTAGCTGGCTTTATTGATTTGTATTTATCGTCTAGTTGTTTTAAAAATTCTAATGCAAATTCATAGTTTATCAATTTAAGCAAAGTTATTTGATTCGAAACATTGTTGTTTTCAAAATTCCATCCTTTTGCTTTTTGTTTGCTTTCAACCTAAATAAAGCTTTTATGAAGAAGCGACGTGTGAATTCGGAGCAATATATGGTGCGTATACGTTTAAGCACAAAACGCAACTTATTTCGTTTTGTGCTGAAACGTCATATCTTATATAGTATTTGGCATGTGTAGGTGGGTAACGCTTTTTCACTTCGAAGGCCAGAACGGGTCGTAGATAGTGAAATCACTTTTGTCGCTAATACCATCGTGTTCCCCAGAATGTCAGCTTTCGTTTTAAAAAAAGAACAGGCGAAAAAAATGATTTCTAATAGGGGATATACCTATTTTTATGAATGAAGTCATAGCCCCTCATTGCAATTTCGAAATACTATAGAGGCGCCGATAGGCGCCTGTGGTCCCTTGTATTTTAAATATTATTGGCGCCAATTCAAATCGAGTAATTTTTAAAGGTGCCATCAGCAATCAAAAGGCGACATTCAGCAGCCATTCGTAAATCTGTCTCTGAGCAGAACATGACCAGACCCATTTCGAACCATCTAGTCTATCCAGGTTCAGTGAAAATGACCTATCCAACCATTTAGTCAGGTATAGGGGCGAAAGATTGATTGAACCATCTAGTCTTCCATATACTTGCCTCGGAACCGGAAGCCTATCACGGGAATATATCCACTCTCTTATACTGGGGGCAAACCACTGAAAGTGGCTAATGTGACTCAAGGTGTGTATCACACATGCCGTAAGCGTAAGAACTCAAGGCACTACTCCGGGCTAAAACTACCGAAGGGGCATCACTCCGCTCTCCTTACTCTACTGGGGGGAAACCACGGAAGGCACTCAGGACCATTCACTAGGGCAATTTTTACAAATAAAAACACAGACTGAAAATATCACTGCAATAATGCTCAATGTAATATAAAAACATCAAAAAATTACACAATTTGAATTGGCCCCAATAATATTTAAAATATATGACGTTTCAGCACAAAACGAAACTTATTTCGTTTTGTGCTGAAACGTCAATACCCTCAATATGTAAATTCAAAAAAGAATAATTTGGAAATACAATTTTTTTATTTTAAAAAGAGCAATAAGTGACAAACTGTACCTTCAATGTAACTACTTTGGTAGTTTCATGTTGAAGTGCGGAAGTGGTCAAAAGTTGGTCGTGGGTTAGTTACCTGTACGAGGCCTGTTTTTTATAAAGGTGACGATTTGGGTACTAAATAGTACTAGGGTACTAAATATACCCCATTTTCGACAAAACAGTTCTTTTCGGAAGTAAAATTTTTGATTTTTTTTGTCATTTTTATAAGAAACTAAATATTTCAAACTTTTTGATTATACCATCAGAAAGCTCTAAGATTACTGCTTAAGATAGCTCAAAAAAGTTTTGGGAAAAGGGTGGACACTGGTTACAAGTTACAATTACTTTTATAAACATAATCATAATCATCAAGTTAAAAAGTTTTTTGCGTAAAACTTTTTTTTTCGTTTACAGAAACCTAAAATCTGACGGGAAACGGTGAATTCATCGACAGTGAATTCATCGACGGTGAATTCATCGACGGTGAATTCATCTACAGGTGAATTCATCTACAGGTGAATTCATCGACGGTGAATTCATCGACATTTTGGCGTTTTGTTTTATAGCCTTAAAATTGTGACTTTTTGTTTCGTCTGATTAGGAATCAAAATAGTCTCGACTTCGGCAGTTTTCATATTCTACGCTTGTTTTTCATTTGTACTTTTGACCTGCGTGTTTTCTCTTAGTGCTTTAGTGTAATTACTCAACTAATGGTCGTTAATATCATGTTGAAGCCTGGAATTTCTAAACTTGAAGACATCTCTATTTTTAGCTGCGCAAGTCGTTAAAACAATGTCTAAGCGTAATTGGTTTGAAATCGAAGCGAAAGAGGATCTGTCGTGGTCAAAAAACCTGAAAGGTGGCCAAATTATTGCTAGGTATTCACTTTTTCGAGGTCATTGTTTGTAATAAAATGTTTTACGTAGTGATGCTCCGTCGACGCTTTTCTCCAAAAACTGCATGGGAATCAACTTCAAACAAACGTTCAAAAAATACGCCGTCGTTAAAAAGATGCTAGGTGGACAGCATATGGACAGGTAATTTCTTTTTCGGCTGGTTATTCTCAATAAAATTTGGTCTTGTTTAGCCGTCCCTCGTCGAAAACTTCTTCCATTGACCTGAACGGTGGCATTATCAAACCGAGGTGAGAACGCTCATCAAAAAATAACTTGTAAATAAATGCCAATTAAGGGCGGACATAGCTCAGATCAGTAACCGGAAATATGCGCTACTTCAGTCAGAAAAAGGGAAAGATATGGTGAGCGATGAAAATGGATTTCTTTATTGGCGATATCAAAAGAGAGGCTATCGAAGCTATTGGAGATGTGTGTTTTTTCAAGCTGGAGCTTATTGATGTGGATCGTTGGGGTTCTTCAAAGCAACTCATTCTCGCAGCGAAGCTCTACAAAATTGATTTTGTGCTGTATATACCAGATGGAAAGCCAAAATTTATAAATTATTTTGTGGATTTTGCTGAGGTAAAAAGGGGTTTGAGATTGCTTGTAATCAAAATTTTAAGGAAGAGCCAGTACACGTGAAACGAGCTAATGGAGAACTTATGAAATATTACAAGCCAGTAAGTTGAGAAAATACATCAAAGTGCCCAAATAAATTTCACTTTTTAGAGAGAAGCGATGCCTCAAGCTCGAGCTCCTATCTTTATCGTTCGTCTACAGGATGCTCACTTTCAAGTAGCAAAGAACAGTTACAGAGTGGATACCGAAAAAAAATTACCAAGATTATCATTGTAGTTCAAACTCATCAGATTGTATTATTGCAAAATTAATAAAGATTTGAATTTAGATTTCTCTAAGACTATTGTATTCACTTCATTAGTGATAAATCTAATAAAAGACACGACCTTTATTAGTGCAACCAAAATCTCAAAATTGTCCATTAAAATGGCCTTAACTCTAAAATCCTAGTCAAAATGTAGGGAGGTTTATTATTGAGAAGTAGATTTCAGTAGAGTAAATACGAAGCTTAGGTAGAAAAATTTACTTTAAAATTGGTAAGAAATGAAATAAAAAATAGTTTAGAAAGTTAGTTTTGTGAAGGATGAATCCTAGCCAAAATGTAAGGGGGGTGGGTTTTTGATTAATCGTGCAATAAAGCTATGAAACAAAACGCCAAAATGTCGATGAATTCACCGTCGATGAATTCACCTGTAGATGAATTCACCTGTCGATGAATTCACCGTCGATGAATTCACTGTCGATGAATTCACCGTCGATGAATTCACCTAATGCCAATCTGACACCGGGTTCATGATCAGTGCACCCGATTTGCTTATGAGACTACTCTCAGACGTACAAATCGACTGTCATATTTCGAATTCCTCTCGAGACAATAAACATTTGAATTGAAACACTATGGATTTATTCCAACGTTTATTGTCTCGAGAGGAATTCAAAATAGTACAGTCAATTTGTACGTCTAAGAGTAATCTCATAAGCAAATCGGGTATGCTGATCACGAATCCGGTGTCAGGTTTCAATAAACGAAAAAAAGGTCAGGAACACTTCCTCCACACGATAGGCAAAAAAATTGGGTTCGAAATCCCGAGGTAACAGGGTATCGTTCAAAATTACAGAAAACGGGTTTTAAGTTAGTCGGTTTTCGGGTGGTTCAAATGTTCTAGCTCGCTTTTTCTTAAAGCAGCCCTAATCACACAATAGCTCATTTTGCTCGCCAGAAAAAACTCTTTTAAATGTTTTCTTTGTTTGTTTTATTTTTTTCCATTTGGAAACTCAAAAATCCGCTACGAATTTTTTTTCAACCAGTTAATACTATAAATCTGTATACCTTTTTGACTTAAAAAATAGCTTACCTGTTCGTGGTAAATTTTTTTGAACTTGTCCGACGTCTGAACTAGCCAGTCATATTTTTTTTCATCCAAAAAGCAAATGATCAGGTTATCTTTGCCCACAACAATGTCTGATAAAGCTAACAACATTAATTTTGCCAAGGTGCACATTTCTTGCTTTTTCCCATCCAACTTTATTAATTCAGCCTGCTTCTGTTGACACTCTTTTGGAACCTTGTCCAAAAACGTATGAATTTTTTTCAGAAGATCACCAAATTCCTGCAGATGCACTTCTGGCAAAATTTCGTAGCTAATCTTATTGTGTTCCTTCAAAAACAAATTTTTGGCCAAAATTTTCATAGTCAATGCTTCAAAGTCTTTAAAAACTTTTTCCGATGGTTTCTCGCTGTCTTGCAGGTGCGATAAAGCATTCGCGAAAAATTGGAACACAGTTATAGCCCATTTCCCGTTGACCACTTTCTCAATCTCTTTGCTATAAATCACATTTTTTGGCGAACTATGTTTTATATTTTCCTTGATTTGATCAACTTTGTCGACCTTTTTCATGTAATCTGCAAAAGACTTTTGTAGTTTTTGCTCATCAGCAGTAAATGCTGGATTTTTAGATTTGAGCCTTGAATTGGGATTGTATGAGGTTATGACATTTCCGGCATCATCACAAGTGGTGTTTTTAGTGATAGATTGGATGATTTCAGCCAAATTCATCCCTTGTTCGTGTTTTTTCATGGGTTTTTGGATAAATGGTCTGTCTGTAGGTCCAATTCTTTTTTCTATTTCTAAAATATGATTTTGTACGGTTGTAGCATTGCCGTCCTTGTCTGTCGGGTGGATATTTTTTAATTCTTGCCTGTGCTCAGGTATTTCAGCATGTTCTCTTTCTTCGCCGTCTATTTCAATATTGACTATTTTAGAGTTTGTGGGTGGACCACCAGCAGGCTTGATTACAGTTGTTTTATTGCTCTGGTTTTCAGCTTTCAATTGCACACGCTGCAGTTGCTCATTTGCATGTTCGGATGTTCCGTTGGAGCTGACAAAATATTTGCTAAGATTTTTTACGGTAGTTGGATTGCCTTTTTCATCTGTTGGCTTAATTTTTTTCAATTCGTCTTCGTGCTTAGCATTCTTGACCACCAGTTTTTTAGGATGGTTTAGCAATTCCTTTTTTACTTCTTTAATGTCAATTTTTGGAATTTCGACTATTGGTTTGATCTTAGTGCGTGGCGCTTCCACAAGTGCAGGTATTTCGGATGAGATATTGATTCGGTTTTCGACATTTTGTTGCTGCAATGGTCGATTTCCAGACGAGAAGCTGTCCTGAGAAGGTTTGCCTTCCTTGTCTGTCGGCTGAATATCTTTTAGTTCTTGCCTGTGTTCAGTTATTATAGAATCTTCCTTTTTTTCGCCGACTATTTTAGCATCGTCTAACATTATGTTTTTTGGTAGACCAGCAACAGGCTTGACCACACTTGTTTGATCGCTTTGTTTTTCATTAATTTCTGATTTTGGGGCTTCCTCATCATGCACATCTAGATGCTTAGGCGTTGCTTTCGAGCTGTGCACCTCGTTTATCGCAAGTTGACTGTCTTTCCTTCCTTCAAAATTTTTAATAATATTTGCTACAGTAGTTGCGTTGCCTTTTTCGTCTGTCGGCTTAATTTTTTTCAGTTCGTCTTCATGCTTAGCATCTTTGACTGCAGGTTTTTCAAAATGGTTTAGCAAATCACTTTTTATATTTTGAATCTCAACTTTGGGGATCTCGACATTTGGGTGGATTTTGTTGTGTGGCTCTTCCATCAGTGCAGATTTTTCGGAGGAGATGTTAGCCGGAATTTTGACAGTTTGTTGGTGCAATGGGCTATTTACAGACGAGAAGCTGTTCTGAGAGGGTATGCCTGCCTCGGACTTAGCAGAAGAATTTATTGACGTCTTCTCACCATCCAGCTCTGTATTATCCTGTGAAATATGTTGGGCATTGTCTTGAGAAAAATATCTCCTATCCTCAGTGGCATTTATTTCAGAAGTAGGAGAACTCTCTAGCTGAACACTTTCTGGCACTTTTCCTTCTTCAATTTGCTTTAGAGATAGTGGCTCTTCTGCAGCTGAGGATTCTTCTAGATTTTGCGGCTGAGACTCTAGTAGCGTTCTGTCAACGGAATTTTTCACAGTGTTGGCTTCTGTTAGATCAGTTTTTTTAATTCTTCTCTATGCTCATGTATTTTAGTAGCCTTTTCATCTTGACTGCTTATTTTCGAATTGATTTTTTCTGGAAGATCAAGACTAGCAGAATTGTGTTTTTCAGGTTGTGGGATGTCAAGATTACGAGGGTGAGTGTAATCATAAGGATCGAGTTCGTTGCTTCGACCACCTGGATGTTTAGATAGTCCAACTGAGCTCCTTGCCGTATTTTCAACTTGATGGTCGAGCACAGGGTTATCATCAGACGAAACACTATCCTGAAGAATGGAATCTTCCTCGTGCTTAAAAGAAGAGTTCATGCCACCATCACTCTGTGCATTAATATGAGAAATATTGTTGTGAGAAGATATTTCCTGGTTCTCTGAGGCATCAATTTTGGAGGTCGAAGAGGGCTCTCGCTCAACGATTTCTGGTATAGCTTCTTTTTAGTTTGCGTTAGCTGATCTTCCGGGTTTGGGGTTTCTTTTACATTTGGAGATTTAGTCTCCACCACTGGAATCACACTTTGTTGGTAGAGATCAGTTTCCATCGGTGTATTATCCGGTGTTGATATTTTTGGGTCGGCATCCAACGCTTTTTCTTCCGCTACTGGTTCCTCATGACTTGGTTCTTTTTCCTGTTTTTCTTCTAATTCAACATCTGGTACTTGTTCTACATGTTCAATGGCCATGGGATCTTCATCTCTTGCTGCAACCCCTAGTGTTTGCAATTTCGTTTCGGTAGCAGGAAAATTTTCGGCGTATGCTTTTGATTCTTTGACCGGTGGTAAAATAAAATTTTTAAATTCTAGCCTGTTGGGTGACAAAATGTGTGCGCTGTTCGCATTTATAACAGTAGCTTTTTGATAAAGGATAGCTAAGCAAAATATTAATCCTTGACTTCTTAGCATTATCTCAAACAAAACGAATTAATAGATTGGTCCAAAAGTTGAGACCAAAACCACGTTTTTTTTCGATAGTCTCAAAAGCTATTTTTAAACACTTTTCAACACTGGAATGCCTGATTGTCTTGAGAGCACTCCTGGTGCAGAGTTCCACTCTGAACACCATAGTGAATTTTTTTTCAAAGTTATTATTTGCGGGTTCGAAGCCCCTAAGAAGCAGCCATGTCAAGATTTTTGCTTATACATTTTCAAAAAGGCAGATGTCGTCAATTTTTATTACTAATTTTAGTAATGCAAAAATAAAAAGAAAGCACAGATCACGAGCCTTCTCATAAGATATCATCGAGGTTTTAACTCACTGTAAAGTTTCAAATTCCGCTCAAGACATCAATTATTCAAATCTCGAATCTTTTTGAAGTTTGAATTTTTTTGTCTTGAACGGAATTTGAAACTTTGCAGCGAATAGTAAGGTTTACAGTTTTTTAGATATTTCAACCATGCTGAACAGAAATCAGTGTAGTGCGCAGAAAAGGTAAATTTATCTGAACCGATAAATTTATCTATCAGATAAAATACCAATCCATTTTATCTATCAGATAAAATTTTATTTTTAGTTTATTTTATTTTTGGAAAATTAAAAAATGGGTTTCACTATGAAAAATATTACAGAACAATTGGAATAAAAATGTTTGATGGGTTTCGAAAATTGAATTTGGCATCTCCCGAAATTTAATTTTTGAAACCCATCAAACATTTCCATTCTAATTGTTCTGAAATATTTTTCATAATGAAACCCATTTTTTAATTTTCCGATGAATATATATAAAAATAATATTTTATCTATCAGATAAAATCGATTGGTATTTTACTGATAGATAAATTTATCGGTTCAGATAAATTTATCTGTTCTGCGCACTACGGCAAATCCAGTGTCAAAAATTCAGGTTTTCTTAGCAAAATGAAAGTTTTACGTCAAAATATTTTTTGAACAAAGATAGATCACCATCTATAATTTTTTTTAAAAGTTCGCCAAATAACAAAAGCGAAAAATTAACAGTTAAAGCAAGGCATATTTTCCTCGCCGACTGTTAGTAGTACCACAACAATTATTGAAGGATCATAGTTTTTGAACGCACCAACATTTTCGAATTTCCGAAAGGACATTTTTTTACTCCGAAAATGTTCAACAATTATTTTTCTGCTTGAATCTTGAAATTGGTGCTACTGGAGAATCCGTTCCAATTTTTTGCTTTGCTCCCCCTGTTCTTTTTTCAACAAATATGCATTGGTCCCCCTGTTGATTTTTTGTGTTTGAAAAAAATAGTTTGAAAAATTATTAGTCTCCAAACATTTTTTAAAAAATTACAAAAAAATCAACAGGTTGGACCAAGGCGTATTTCTTGAAAAAACAACAGGGGGACAAAGGCAAAAAATGGGAACGGATTCTCCAGTAGTGCCCTTGAAATTTTTCCAAAAATTTTTGACTATCGACTATTCGAGCACAACGTTGAAATTGACATATCGGACAAGTTAGCCAACTTTCAATACACCATAACCTACTAATAGGACTTTCAAATTCTAATTGAATGATACATGAATATTTAATTGCAAAAAATAATTATAAAACATTTTGACGGAGTAGAAAAGTGTTCCTCGCTAATTCAAATTTCAGAAAAGCTGCTTCATTCAAAAACTATGGTCCATTAAGAAATAGAATAGGTAAAAGTTATTCTGAGTAGCGTTTATAAAGAAATCTAAAAAATAGAGAGCCAGGCAAGCAAACTGACACAAGCTGACAACCTCATCGAAAATCAATACAGATGCTGCGTACATATGAAGTCAATATGCATCGCTGAAGAAAAAAAATAGCTAGGTTAAGCATAGCTTCATATGGATACCTGCCCACCTTTGCTCACTCCCCGCATATATGGTTCACTAATGTGGTCTGAGTGTGTTTGAGAGCGCTACCACCTGTTCAAGCTAGAAAAATCAATTTTTGAATCTTTCTCTCTCCTTGCAGCTGGTTGTGAATCTCAAATTTTTTGCAGAATTAGACCATTTCTTGTTTTTTCACTTACTTCAAAATTTCTACTTTTGCGCTTATTAGATAGAAGTAATAATGATAAGTCAGTCTACTTTTAAGAATGTGCACAGGAAGACAATAAGTTATAAAATAAGATGGCAACAGAAAATTTTAAGGACCACAAACTAACAAAAGCAACTTGATGCTTCAGACATTCTTTTTGAATTGTTTTGCACAGAAAGGCAAAATGTGTTCAAGACTGTTCAAAAAGAATGTCTGAAACGCCGAAAATGAAAATTTTACAACCTTTGGGAAAAGTGCTACTTGTTTTTTCACTCACAGGGTGTTTCAAGAAATGTGGACACTTTAAAAACGCCATAATTTTTTTTCTAGGTCGAATTCCGAAATTTTGTCAACGCAGTTGGACTCAGTTTTAGCTCCCGTTTAGTTTGGTATATAATGTGAAAAACACGATTTTTTTCTTGGTCCCTCCTGTGGTTTGGGCCCTTGCCCATCCAGAGGCCATCCACAGACCAGGACTCAAACTACAGGGGGGGATTGGGGGACCAAGCGAAAATCGACATTATATATCAAGCAAAATGAGTCGAACTGGGTTTACATAATTTCGAAATTCGACCTTGAAAAAAAATTACGGCGGTTTAAAAGTGTCCACATGCTGTAAATGAAAAACTAGAAGTGGTTCTGCAAAAAGAGAGAAGAAAATTCTGCAAAAAATTTGAGATTCACAACCAGCTGCAGGGATACATGGTAAGATACACCCGATATAAGATACACGTGACAGACATTGGGTTGGTCTTACAACGCATTTACAATAGGGAGGCTGTTTGCGAATGCGAAGCCAAACTTTACACTCGGAAATGGCAATAACGTTTTTTTTAATTTTTCAAAAATTATTCTTTTAATGCCATTTTGTAGCTAAGATTCAAGGCTACCAGATGAGCTATTGATAAATTGAAACGAAAAATAAAAATTCCGCCCAAGCAGATTCTTGGAATTTTATCTAAATTTCTGAAGCAATATTGGTAGCCCTATTTATTTTTTTTTATTTATTTATTTACGCAATTAAATACGTGACAACAACAAATACATTTTCCAAAATTACAACCTTGATTTAAAGATATAAACATTGGGTGAAGCAATGACATCAGATGATAAAGCAATTCAGAGCAATTTAGAGCAATTCAGAACATTGTTCCAAGTAGCAGTTCCGGCAGGAGGAGCACCCAACGACAGCAGATCGAATTCTTTGATAGGCACCTTCAGAGCATTCATCGTTTCCTGATTGAGGAAGCCCAGAGAGTAGATATCCTTCTTTCTTGGAGTGAATAGACGCTCGAGAACACAGTTGATGAGATTCGGAATCATTGGAAAGGTAGTATTCAGCACTTTCTGATCTTCGACGACAGCGATAGAGAAGTTTGTAGCATTCCCGGCAAGACCCAGAAGCTCGATATGCTGTACCAGATTCGATTTCACCTATAATAAAGCCGATGAGACTGTCCATGAAGATTGCCAGAAGAAACATGCTTACCGATTTCTTCGATCTCACTGGGTGATTCAGAGTATTCCCATTACGCATATGACCAGCATAAGCTTGCAGAGTATTGTTCAATCCGATAGACAGTCCGATCATTTTCTCAATAGTACTGACTGCTTCTGCTTCCTCTATCCCGAAGAACGTCACGAAATTCTCTTTCATCTCTCTGTCTGAAGAAGCAGGGAACTGTCGAGCTTGAGGCCAATTCTCAATCTCGGTGCAATTGACAGCATTGGCAGGCTTTACTCCGGCACCTAGAGTGATCTTTCCACACATCGCATCAGCAAGGAAAAGCTTCACGATCTTCCGCTCAGCTTCAGAGACATTGCTTCCGGATCCGATCACGAAGTCTGAAGCCTCTTTGAGTTCTTTCACCATCGCTATCAGTCTCCAGGCTCCATGATATCGAAGTCGAGAGATCTAAATGAAAACCGTCACTGTCATACGTCAGTATTAATATTCTCTACCTGACGGTCCAAACGGAAACTGAGATCTTGTCCGATTTCAACCTGACGAATGTAGATACACCGATGATCAGATTCAATTTCCATCTGTTCAGAGCCAGGAGCCACGTGCAGAGTCAAGCCGCTTCCAATACCCCAATTCACCTTCTGAGGATAGCCAGGGTCATGAACCAACTGTCCGAAGAAACCAGATCCATCGATATGCACCACATTGGCAGCCTGAAGCACTGGAGCCTGATCTTGAGGATGACCACCACCGATGTTCTGAGCAGGAGCAACCACCTCTTCGACTTCTTCAGCGTCAGCATCTGAATAATGACATTATTGATGCTGTATGACAGTAACGGTAATTAGAATAACCATGAGCTTTTCTCTGTCCTTCCTCCTGAAATAGTGTTTTAGAGCTAGATATTAAGTGGACATGACATACCACATCTTCTTGAATCTCTTCGTCTTCGACTTCATTTCCTCCGCCTTCGCCTTTGTTAGCTTCGTCTATTCTCACGGTGACCTCTGAGTCGTTACTGTTGCGGCGCTGGATCTTAAATCGGAAGATTATTCGGATCCATGAGCGCACTATAAAGAGGTTTGTACTATATAGAGACGCATTACATAGAGACTCGACTGTACAGTAAAGAAAAAGTTGCGCTTTCGCAAAAAATACCATTTTTGAACTGCCGCTTTTTTTATTGCAAACACTTTTTAACAAATTTTCAATCGAAATTTTTGGTTTTTTTGTGTTGGTCCTCCAAACTGATTTTTAAAAATTTTTTTACTCCTAAATGTTTTAAAAAGCATTTTAAAGAAGCATGCACGTGCGTTACAATAAAATGGGGCGAAGACCAGCAATTCTTTTCCTTTTCGAAAAAATTTTAAATGCGTTCTCATCTAGATTTTTGAAGTTTTCTGTCTAGTTTTTAAAAATAGTATAAGGTTATTAATATTGGATTTGAAACAAAAGAAGTGAAAAATAGAACGATTCAAATGGATCTTGAGACTTTAAAAAAAAAAAAAAGGCTTACCTTGAACACCTATAAAGTCGGCAAATTCAAGCATCACCATTCGATCAATTTAAATTCAATAAATTCGTTCACATATGCTTTCTTATGAAAAATTTTTTTACAGTCAAAGAAATGGCCAAAAAAATTACCAAAAAGTATTCCCTTCACTCGCGCCCCCCCTCCTCCCTAATACAGCCCCTAATCCTTTTAAAATTTTTTTTAGTTCTTTTATAGCAAAATTATCACTTAAAAATGGCTCTTAGACACTCCCGAAAAATCATGATTGGTGGGAACCACAATTTGTTACCTCGATTTCTTTTACGGATTAAATGTCGGATTGCTCAGTAGCGCCGTCGCCCTGCCCCGATGCCATAATTTTTCGAAACCTGGCGCTGGCAGCGATTCTTGGTGTGCAAATATCTTACGAAGCAAAATCACCCTCGGTAAAATATTTTAGACATATTGGGTTGTAAACTAAGTCATGGCGGTTTTTCAGTAATGAATTTTATTCGCTAATTATCACACATGCGATATACTTTACATACCAATGGAAAGCTCATTCTTTGCTCTACAAGGTCTTTGTTATTGTTTTTCTGGAATGATCAATTCTTGGTAATTTGTAGGCATAAACGATGGAGTGTCAAGTGGGCAAAGATTTGCATTTTCGACATCACTTGCTTTTCCCTTTCAGTCGTGGTGCGAAATCGCATCCGCTTCACAGCCCAGACCTCGCTCCATCTCATTATCACCTTTTTCGTTCGCTCTCCAATCAAAATCGGGGTGTAACATTCGACAATGATGGGGATCTCGAAAATTGGCTCGTCAACTTCTTCGATAGCAGACCGGCTGACTTTTGGCGAAGCGGAATAAACAAACTGGTAGATCGATGGGAGGAGGTGGTTAGAACTGAGGGAGAATACATAATTGATTGAATTGTTGTTATTACTGTTGAAAGATGGAAGATAATAAATGAATGCAAAACCGTACAAAAAACCGCCATGACTTATGTTACAACCCAATATTACAAAAGGGGGATTAGACCATAGACTTTGACGAATTTTAAGTGTGTTTTTTTTCATTGAACTTTATGAAAATATTGATATTTATTAACACTTTTTATAAGAAAATATGATTAAATGCATCTATTTAAGCTGTCTTATAACTCTCAGCTCAAATTGCAGTAGAAATTATTAGCCTGCAAACAAAGAACACAGGACGGGTGACAGCAGGCCAGAAGGGGTCGTCCCTTCTCTCCCTCGAAAAGATGAAGAAAAGCAGGAGAATCAATTGTTACACACTCACTTTCCTAGGTTGCTTCGTTAGGTGTGAGTGTATTTATGGCATCTTTTGCCCTTTTCCAGGATGCTAATTGGACCAATTATATGTAAGAAATAATTTTTTTGTCTTTTTGAATAAAATACTTGCTTTCTCTGGGCACGAATTTGTGATACTTTAAAATGATATTTGAAAATAATGTTTGATGATTTTTTTGGCATGAAAGTATATATGGATTCTAAATCGACAATTTTAAAGCACAAATGGATGCTACAGATGTTTTTAAGCCGACACGAGTGAAACAGTATCGCATAAAAATAGTTTAACCAGATCGAAACTCGAAATTTTCGGTTGGTTAGTTGAACCGAAAACAGAAAAAAAAAAATTCGGACTAAAAGACGAAAAACAGTCAGGGAAAAAACATTTTCTTGAGAATATTTTAGAAAAAGCTAATACTCTTACAAAAACTAACATTACTTGAAGTGCATATATTTTCCTCATTTTTTCTAACTACTGTATAAGCTCTATTAATAGACCCGGGTCTACTATTTTCTAACCCCCTTCCGAGGAGGGTCTATTATTAGACGGGTTCTATTAGTAGAGGGGGTTCTATTATTTTCCAATCATGTGAGAACAATGGCGCTAGAAATTTTTTAGCTCTTTGAAATTTTTTTTTTAATTTTGGCAAAACGTTTTGAAAATAGATATCGTTAACTTCACCCCGGTTCTCATGAGTTGATCAATATCAACTCTGTTTGGCACTTGCTTAAATTAGATTCGATCTTTCTCACGGTAAATGTCAATTATGTCACAAAATACCAAACAAACGTCTCTATGTCTCATTTTAAGATAAGCTCTCACGAAAATATGCGCGCAATGGCTTCAGCATTCTAAGAAGATCCGGCGAATTTGGCTCTGCTTAAGCGTGTATCGCACATTGTGGAAAATTCAGATCAAGAAGCTCGATTGGATTCATTGCGTGAAGCGAATGAAACTAGGACAGAGAAGCCATCTTGCAGGAGGAAGAAGAAATGTCAAGGGAACAACAGGTTGGTTATTACACGAATTTTTGTTAAATAATGTTTTGTCACTGAATATCTTAATTCCGTTTTCTAGGTTGTCGAGCTCCAGATGCACGAAGATGATGGTGTTCCAGTCAATCTTAAAAAGCGTCGACACATTGAAGCGGTTACAAAGTAAGAAGAAATCGAATGATCTAAGAGAAATTCCATCCACATATGAATGAACGATGTGACTACAAAAGACTACCTAAAGCGAATTGTTGGTGAAGGGCTATTCTCAGGCAAGCATGGCAGGATTTTTCCAAAAAGCTAATCATAAAGTCTTTTGGTGGTTGGATTTTAAAGAATGCCTTTCCTATTCTGCTCTTTTTTCAGTCTATGCATTTACCACACCAACTGACGGTTCAGGAGACAACAGGATAAGTTGCTTAAAGCCGAAGGGATCTATCGGGCCGAAAAGATCAGTTAGCAGAAGATTGACGGAATGATCACGAAGAGGCTGGCATTTCCGATAAAAAAAAATGGAATGTAGAAAAGTTTAAAGATGATGAGGAATTATTGTTAGATGATTGAATTTCTTTGTTTGGGTTTATCTGATAAAGTTCTTTGATGTTTTCATTGCTTTTTGACTGGTGGTTTGTTGAGTGATAACGTGGTTTTATTTCAACTCCTTCAGAGGGTAAAAAGATTTTTTATAGGGGTCTATTATTAGAAAGGGATTTCTATTATTCTTCGACCACCTTCTTAGGGGAGTCTATTATTAGAAGGGGGTCTATTAATAGAGGTTATATGGTTATTCTCTATCTTACACATTTTCGAATTTTCGGCTCTAACAAGGAAATCTTTAAAAAAAATCAAATTTGCCAGCTATTTTCCATAACCGAAATATTTTTTTGACTTTACATACGAAAGTTTGCTTTGCAGTTAGGTGGAAGTCATTAAAGCTATTTTCTTGAAAAATGGACTTTTCGTGACGAAAATTTTCCGAAAATTTGAGTCTATGAACCCAGTCATTTTTTTCATGTGCTAGCCGGATGAAAAAACGAAATGGTTAATTGTTTTACACTTGAACGCCATTTAATTTTTTTTTGCAATTTGAAGACCTAAAAAGATGTATTTGCATAAGCATAAAAAAGTGAAGAACCACTAAAGCAAACACTTTTTTTATTATTGTGTGCCAAGTTGGCGTGCAGACATTCTTTATTGTTTTTTTTTCAAAAATAGCAAACATCAAAATAAAGAAAAGTGCAATTAGCATTCTATCACTAGCTTACTTCTTGCAAAAAGTACTTATTTTACCGAGAAAGCCTAGGTCCCATCTGGCTGAGATGTTTTGTTTCTAAATTCAATTGACTAGTAACAGTGGGTGGGGGCTCTGCTGCTGCTATTCCTAATGCAGAGGAGGGCGACTAAAGCTGCTTTTTGTGGCTTTAAGATACTAGAGCAGTAGTTGCTGTTGCTTCAGGGTTCTACCTTATTTTGAATGCTTCATAAATTTTTCGTAGTTTTATATAAAAATTACGCATTTTTGTCAACAAAAAAGCGAAGGCCTGTGTTTAAATAAAAAAATTTTATCTAGTCTTCAGGCCAAACCATTTTTTCTTCCGCCCTTTCTCTGAGCCTCCACCAAAGGCCAGAAAAGGCGGAATTGGCATTTCCTTCGAAATATTTTTTTGGATGGTAGTACAAGTGTGGCCTAAAAAACGATTTTCAGTGAAGGCTGACACCTTTTCAACCTTTTTATTGCGGTCTCAATTCAAACGAATTATTATCAAATTATTGCAATAAATCTAGCTACAGTCAAACCTCGTTTATCCGGCACCCCCAAAAGTTCGTTCCCGCCTTGGGTCCGACACTTTCTCTGTTTTTGCCGGTCGTTTTTCCAAAATTTTTAAATTTCGTCATAAAGACCGCGGACGTCGGTTATCCGGCACCTGATTTTCAAAAAGGGGTGCCGGGTAACCGACGTCCGCGGGTCTTTATGGCGAAATTTAAAGATTTTGAAAAAACGAATGGCAAAATCAGAATTCTTGTGATATTGCGGACTAGACTGGCGAATCACATTTAGCAAAAGACTTCGAAAATTGAGCCAAAGAAAGTGTCGGACCCAAGGCGGGAACGAACTTTTGGGGGTGCCGTATAAACGAGGTTTGACTGTATTATTTTGCCATTTTAATGTATCGTGCCGACAGTCGGTCCCAACCCTATTAAATAATTTTTGCCCAAATTTATCTTTAGTCGAGTAGTGGTGTAAGCACAGGAATTGCGCATAATTGGAGGAAAGGGCAATGGATTGGGGACAAGTGTGTGTGTGTGTATTATTCAAGTGGAGGCTTTAACAAATGGGTGTGCCAAACCTCCACTTGAACACAGGAGGGATTAGTTCAGGCTGCCTGGATGGATGGCTAGCAGTAATAGCAGTAGGAACACCCGAAATAAACAAAACAGCCGCTTCAATTTCTTGAAGTTTGCAGCTTTTTACTGGGCAAGTGAGGTATTTTCAGACGTTTTTTTGACTATTCTGCTTTTTATGCATTACAAGAGGGTGATTTATTGAACACAGCAAATTTACATACACCCCCGTTGACAGAATACGTTTCAAGTCCTGTGTACACGTATGCCTATAGTATTCCCTTTTTATATAAAATTTTGTGGTTGTGGTCTAAAACCACTGATTCGCTTCTAATTCTCTACCATGTTCTTGAATTGCAGTTTTCGACCGATTTGAAGTGCATGTGCCGTAGATCTTTGTAGATTCTCCTCCCCCAAATGTGCCTAAAAACCTAATCTATAATTTCATTGTTGTCGCACATTATTTCTTTAAGCTCTATGTAACTTCTTGCTTTTTCAATTTTTTTTGGTTTTCCTATAGTCTACAGTCTTCAAAGAATTCCAGTTTCTTCTATCATCTTCTTGTAGTCCCAGCTGATTCAATAGAGTCTTTTGACTATTGATTGCACGATGCTCATGTAAAATCCTTGATTTTTCTATTATTGCTGCTGGCTGTCATTTTCATTTTTGGCACTTTTCATAAGCTTTCAATGAATTCTGAAAAAAATACGATTACTATTAATTCCTCCGGTCTTTTTCTTCACAGATTACGTCACGTATTCTATCTATCAAGCCGACCCCCTTATTCTTCATATCGTGTTCTTGGCGTTATGCCCTTGACCTAATTTTTCAAAACTGCTCTCAGGCATACTTGCACGCTTCCCAAAAAAATAAAAAGCGCCGCCGCCTCCGCCGGAGTTTTTTGAAAATGAGCGCCGCCGCCTCCGCCGCCGACGGCATTTCGAAATTTCGCCGCCGCCGCCGGCGAGACCGGCCGCCGGCGCTCCGAATTCGCCAATTTTGCCGGCGGGCCGCGGAAGTAAGGCCGCCGAGGAAAAAAATAAGTGATATTTGTATTTTTTTTTGAATTCGTTTTATTTATAAGCGAACAGTCAATTTTATTATTTTTCAAACGTACAATTTTTATAAAAAGTATTGCACCTATTATTACATAATCTAGTATTTTAAATTTCTATCAGTGCCTCATTGTAGGACATTAATGTTTTACTTTTGAGGAGCAGTGGACCTGTTCTGCTTTTTCGACCACTAGTCAACATGGCCATTGTGCTGAACATAAAGGTATGTTTATTTTCTTCACGAAAATATAGATATTGTAGGTTTTCTGGCGAAAATTCCTACGGTACTGCGGCTAAAAGCACGAAACATCTTGGCAAAAGCTTCTAAGTTTAATTGGAATCAACATTGCAATTGACGTAGCAACTGATGCTATACTAGATGACGAGTCAGAGGAAGCTGAGGCAAAAGTAGATGAGTACCTACGACGCCTAGCGAAAAATTCTAGCTAGTAAAGATTTGCAGGAAGTCTAAAAGTTTTAATTTTTCAAAAAAATCTTAGTGTTAGTCTAAAAACTTTAAATTCTCAAATTTGTTTACACATTTTGAATAGTCGTAGTTAGTTATAAAAATAAAGTTTTTTTGCAAAAATTGTGATCAATGTTTATACAAATTGTGTGTATAAAAATGAGCGCCGCTGCCTCCGCCGCCGCCGGCTTTCCGAAAATTTCGCCGCCGCCGCCGCCGCCGCAGCGCCGGCCGCCGGCGCTCCAAATTCGCAATTTTGCCGGCGGGCCGCCGGCGCTTGGCGGCCGCCGGCGCTCCGCCGGCGGCCGTGCAAGTATGCTCTCAGGCAAGTAAACACTAATATTTTAGCCAGTGAAATGAGCTAAATTTCAATCAGTAAAAACTGCTACACGGCAAGCTACTGCTTGCCGTGCAACTATTTGTAAAATTTTTCGAAAATTTTACAAATTCTTATCATTATCGTGTAGCTCAGAAACCAAAGTACCGTATTTTCTCTAATAGAAGCCCAGTCTCTAATTGAAGCACAGTCTCTAATAGAAGACCACCCACAAGGAAGGGTTGAAAAATATAAGCCCAGTCACTAATTTAAGCCCACCCAAAGTCATTTTATCTACATCGTTTTTCATGCAGTGAATTTTTATAACAAATTTTTGCGTCGAATGATCATGAAAGTGATGTTTCGATTGATTGTTAAATTTATTTACTTGTACAGTTGTTGTTTGTTGGAATTTTAATAAAAAATTTGATTCGATTGTTCATGAAAATTTTGAGGTTGAAAAATAGAAGCCCAGTCTCTAATTGAAGCCCAGTCTCTAATTGAAGCCCAGTCTCTAATTGAAGCCCAGTCTCTAATTGAAGCCCAGTCTCTAATTGAAGCCCAGTCTCTAATTGAAGCCCAGTCTCTAATATAAGCCCACCCCCAGAGGGGTTCAAAAATATAAGCCCTTGGGCTTCTATTAGAGAAAATACGGTATACCTTATTTATACTAAACTCAATTTTCATTTTTTTGGCTGACGACGACAATTCATTCAGCCAAGCAAATATTTTGTTGCATATTTTTTGTTGTTTTGTCAAATTTATTATTTATTCTTTACTACTCCCGTCAAAATAAACAAGTCTTATCAATTTTGCACTTGATTTTCTTTTCTCTACTCTATTTCTTTCATTCAGCAAATATGTTTTTTGTGAAGTAACAGCAAGAACTGCTGTGTTTGACCAGTGTGTTGGCCCTATATGAGAATAGGATTGTTTTTTTTGCCTTGGTCCCCCCTGTTGTTTTTTTATGAACTTGTGTTCTTTTCAATTTGTATTCCGATTTATTTTCTTTCGCCCATCACCGTCGTCTCATTTTAGAGCTACAATGGTACGCAAGGTATTGGTTGCTTTTCGATCTTCTCAACCTGTAAAATGAGACGACGGTGATGGGCGAAAGAAAATAAATCGGAATACAAATTAAAAAGAACACAAGTTCATAATATAACAACAGGGGGAACCAAGGCAAAAAAAAACAATCCTATTCTCATATAGGGCCAGTGTGTTCCTTACTCCAAAGTTTACATTTACTTTCTTCATTCCCAAAGATGAATGGATAAAATATTAACAAGGAGCGTGCGAGAGCCACCTTTTTGCAATTTATTGCCACCTTGCAAGTACTCTTTTTTGTTAATTTATTAGGCGTAGCAAACAAGTTCAAGGCCTTCTGATAAATGTTTGTTTAACTATTTTGGCTGAAAAACAAAAGAAATTGTAATTTTAGCAAATCACTTTTTTATTAGCTAGGTGTTTATCAAATAACCTTTTTTATTAGACAGACGAATAAGTTTCGGCAAAAGACTCCGAAAGTTAGGTTAATAAATTTGTCGGACCCTAGGCGGTAACGAACTGAATCGAGAGTTGACTGTATATTTTATTGCACTTCCATTGTAAGATCATTGTTTGAAGAGATTTACAGGGTGGCGCAATCCATAACTTTTTGTTCTGAGACGATTTCGAAATTCTGTAAACGCAGAACACCTTAGAATTACGGCGCTTTCATTTGGTATCGAAACCAGAGAATTTTTTGTTTGACAATTTTTTGACTTTTTTGCCTTGGTCCCCCCTTTGGTCCGGTAATTAAGGCTTTATGGATCAAAAAATTAACTATTTTGTGTTTTTGGACCAAAGGGGGGACCAAAGCAAAAAAGTCAAAAAATTGTGAAAAAAAAAATTTCTCTGGTTTTGATACCAAATGAAAGCACCCGTAATTCTAAGGTGTTCTGCGTTTACAGAATTTCGAAATCGTCTCAGAACAAAAAGTTATGGATGTTTGAAATCGGCCGAATTTCTTGCGCCACCCTGTATAAATTCTGGTATTGACATTTCCAATCCAAATTTTTATTTTGCACAAGTTATATTAGTTATTATAAAAATGGCTCTGAAACTACATTCAATTATACTTACTGTACATGCTCTATCAAAAATCAATAGATAATTAATTTTTAAGTTTTGCAAAATCCGAAAAAATTGGGTGTTTAATAAAAAATGATAAAGCGGAATTAGTAGACTAGGTGTTATCGAAGAGAACGCAAAAAACAGCACAAAAATTAAAAAAGGGTGTCTAACCCGAGGCGAGAATTAAATTGAATTGGTTCGTTACGTGGAACGTAGACTTATTTTTATTTGCTTACACCAAAAAATATCTCTTCCGGTTAAGCTGCTTATGTCAATCAATTTGTTTTGATTGGATCAATTTGTTGCTATCCAAATTGATCTAAACAGCAGATAAAGAAGGCAAAGGCAGCGGCATTTCCTTTGCCGCTGCCTTTGCTTGAGTTGCTATTGCACCAACCCACAACCAAATAAAGTGTTAATTGTTGGGATTTGCAGTAGCAGATTGACCATTACTCCATTCTTGTTTTTTATTGTAGCATATTTTAGGTTTGTGGGCTTAGGACTTCGGCATTCCGGCACGGCACGCTGTGCCGGAATAATACCTGACGGACTAATACCTTATAAGGCAAGGCTCGCAGATCGTCTGATTTATCAGAAATGTACTAATTTTGGAGTGTCGGATCTGATTTCTTTCAAAATGTCTTATTTGGCAGAAATGTACTGATTTCTGAAAAAGTGTCTGATTTTGACTAATTTTCAAAAATGCAATGAATATTAAAGTTTTTACCCCGTCGTTGTAAAAGCTTTTGCTTCGTTTGTTCAATTTGTTATTTTTAGTTGTCAAACATGGCTCCTCCAAAACGCAAGCAACAGTACAGCGCCGATTATGCCAAGCAATTGGTCCGGATCAAAAAGGGCAAAAAGGGCAAAATTGTGTTAACAGTCTGGTGAATAAAAGAGTTCTGATTGGGTTTGGCTTTTGCTCTATCAAAAATCGACTTTTAAAAATATACTGATTTTATGGGGTCAGAACTGATTTTTTGTAATTTTTGTCTGAATTCGAGAAAAAAAATCTGCGAGCCTTGTTATAAGGCGTATGGGGTCAGAACTGATTTTTTGTAATTTTTGTCTGATTTCGAGAAAAAAAATCTGCGAGCCTTGTTATAAGGTGACAATTCTTCAATTGTTATTAAAAATTTATTTTTTCAGTCCACGATTTTTTGGTCGAAAAGTTTCTGCTGTGTGACTGTTTCCACTTGAAATAGAAATTTTATTCACCATTTTTCCTAACATTGACTGACTCTCAACTTTGCATTTTAACTTGTGCACTTCCTTTTTTCTCTTTTTTTAATCCTTATGTTTGTTCTCAAAACTAGTTTATGCATAACTAGATTACAACTTTTTGCCATATCTACTGTGAAAAATTGTTGCGTGATGTGGTGTCATTGTGTTTGAGACAGCAGAGACTCAACAAGATCACTTTCTGTGGTGCTGGCCGCTGTCCCAGTGGATCTAGGAGGGCTCACCAGCTGGCCTATCCCTTCTCTCACCACCTTTCCCACCCCACTAGCCAATATTGATTTGGTCTGCTTTTATGGCAGGAAGAGTCTCTCGCTCTTCTGCTAGTGGTTTATGATTTTTTTCGTTTATGCAATGAGAATGATGGTTCGGTGGAATTTATTTTTATGATTTTTTTGTATATTTTGTTTAAAAAAAAGGACCCTAGTATAGAATACCCCCCAAAACTTATGCCTTCTAAAACTTAAGTAAAGAGCACCCAAATATATGTTCCAGACCCCAGAAAAAGTGCGTAAAACACTTATTAGTCACAACTTCCATACGCTGGCCTACCCCTAAGCCTAAGGGCTAAGCCTAAACTTGTTGTTCCAAAGGGCAGGTACAACGATTTTTAGAAGGTCTGATTTTGGGATGGGGGTTGTATTCTATACTAGCGCCAACTAGCGCCAAAAAGCATACAAATTGCTAATCTATTAACTAGTTGATTTACCAAGACTCTCAAGTTCAACTCCACCTGGGTGCATGTCGAGTTATTATTATTATTTTTTAGGTACTAAAAGCAATGTGGCACTATTCACCTTTAGGTACCCCCCAATTTTGCCTTCGTCCCCCCTTTGGTTTTTTCAATTTTTTATTACTTTTTACTTTTATTACTTTCATGTTTTCGTTTCATTGATGAATCATTCATGAATCGTAGGATACCTGAAAAAAGGGGGACCAAGGGAAAAAAATTGAAAAAAAACCAAAGGGGGGACCAAGGCAAATTTGGGGGGTACCTAAAGGTGAATAGTGAGCAATGTTATACGAGGAACCCTTCGAAACCATTAAATGTTTTACAGTAGTTTTTTTTTGTCCTCTACAATAAATTTCATTGCCACCGCTCTACAGCCGTAGTAACGTGATTATCGAGGCTTTCAGCTTGATTGCGCTTGCCAACTTTTTGATGTTTTCATAGGCAGTCTTTGTAAAAATTCCAGTTTCTTCTAAAGAATTTTAAAACAGATAAATTTTAGCTAGAAATATATTAACAAGTAAAATTATTGGAAGTTGGGAAAAAAGTTCGTTAAAGATTAAATAGCCATCATGCGTGAGACAATTCGGTTCTGAATCGTACCTGTTTAAAAATGAGTTTCGAAAGCTTTAAAATATGGGTGCAAGCTAAACAGCATACAGGGTGTAAAGCAAAACTACAGCATTTTCATGAATTCTCGCCTTTTTACATTCTTTTTAAGTTTCAACAAATCTTTTATTCACAAATGGTCGGGTCGGTATATTTTTTCTGTTAATTGAATATTTTTTTAGTAATTTTATCTATTTTTTTAGCTATAGTTTATTTAACTTGTTGGCTTAAATTTCAAAATTTTTTTTTGGATCTCACCGGTCCGCGGAAGCCCTTGACAAAATTCTCCCAAAGTGCTGCAGTTTTTATTGGACACCCTGTAGGTGCCCATTTTTTTAATAATTTCAAGGAATCCCTGCAAGAACATAATTTTTAAATAACCATGGCTGAAAACCACTAGCAAAAATAAGTGTTTAGTAGTCTATGCTTCTTGTTCTTTTGTAAATCCAAGTGTTTATTGACTCTTGTGTGTGACTTTTGCGTTTGAAGTGTTTGAGTGCTTCTGCTCCTTGATTTAGAGAATTGGTTGAATCAAGTGCTACTAGCGCAATTATCAGAAAAAGCTTATTTTCCTCTTCTTTTTTACACACACTCTTTGTACTCTAGTATGGATATGATATGATTTTTAGCTCCTAGTTGGATTATGAAATTTAAGGATGATAGAGATATATTAAGTCATCCGAAAAAAATATCGGCCGTTTTTTTCCAAAAAAACTTTTTGTGGTATTGTGTTTTTTTAATAAATTATATGACCATTTTTAAAAGATGACCACTTATTTCGTATTGGGTGGTCGGATAAGTCATTGCGTTTTTTTCACTTTTTCAAAAATTTTATTCTCCAACAAAAAATAAGAACAAATTAATCAATAATGTATTCTCCGTTGTTGGTAACGACTTCTTCCCATCTTTCAACAAGCTTCTCAAAGCCTCGTCGGTAGAAATCACCCGGTCGCGTCTCTCTTCGTCGAACTCGGATCGAGTCGAATCTTTGAGGTCGAATCGCTTAAACCAATTTTGAGCCGTCCTTATAGGCATCGCTTCTTCGCCATACACCTCATTAATCTCTCGAGCTGCTTCCGTGGCTTTGACACCTCGATCAAACGCGAAAAGAAGATGGTGTTGAAAATGATCACTTTTGTCAACTTGACACTCTATTTGAATGATCTGAAGATTAACGAAAATTAACTCCAACAAAAAAACCAAATGCCCTATCTTGTAGGGCGAGAAATTCTCTTGCGGATAACGCAAAATATTTTTCCAAAACATTTAATTTTTAACGCGCCAATTCAAATTAAAAAAAACGCCATGACTTATCCGACAACCCAATATTTAAGAAACAAGGATTTTGAAGCCGCGAATGCGGCTGGCGCTTTCCCTTTCCTTGCTTGAAACGACAAAAAATTTAAATTTAAGCATTTTGGTACTTACCGTATTTCCTAAAAAGGCCCCCCCTCTAATAAGGCCTGCCCTCAACTTTGAGGACCTATATCTCAGCCCAGAGTCAATTTATGGCCTGCATACTTTTGTCAACGCCCCTCTTAAAAAAGCGAATTTCTCGCCGCTCTTTTTTTTAAACGAAAGCTGACATCAAGGCGAATCTAAAAAATCCAGCAACAGAAATTTTCGAGCCTTTTATGACCATATTTTTTGATAATTCATAAAAAGTGTGACCCAACCACCCGACCCAAATACTATATTCAATTCAATTCAAATACTATATTCAAAGAATGGTTATAAAATCTATAAAAAAAATACAATGCCGCAAAACGTTCTTTTGAAAAAAAAACAGACGAACTTTCCGGACGACCGAATATATCACACTTTCAGTTAGTACAGTTAGACCCCTCTACTCCTTTGAACTGTAAAAGCAGGCAATTATTTCCATGCTTTTGCTGAATTAGAGCAAAACAAAGTGGTATTTTTTTAAAATCTGACAAGATTTTTATTTCGTCAAATTTTTTATGTGTTTCTGTCTAGTATTAAACTTTTTTGCAAAAAAATATTTTTCTTAATATCAGGATATATTATATATTATCTAAAAAAAATCTTAGACACAGCAAGCATCTTTTTTCAATTAATTAATGTTATAAAAAAATTTTGCACGATTTTGAGCATAAACTGATCTTTCTACAGGTTTGTTGACTATCGTATTATGCCCAGGAACCAAAATGGGGGAGTAGTGAACGGAATATCGTCACCTTCTTCCCCTCCTCCTGCAACTACTCCTAAAGCACCTGTTGCTGCTTATTCTAGCCACACACTACCAACCACAAATGGATCCAAACTACGTCCTGAAAGAAGTCCCCAAAAAAAGTTGCTTGCCGACAGAGATGACCCCGAATATATCAAGGAACTCCAGAGACCAGCTGCTATACAGGTTATTGATGTTTTGAAAATGTTAATTAATTTATTTGATTTTAGTCTGTCATTCAGCGGATATAATAACCTTTTAAAGTCTCTAAAAATCCTGCCAGATTAGTCTGATGCGGACTCGTATTTTTGATTAAAAAAGTTAAAGCTTTTTTGTCTCAGATTCACTATTTTTGTCTTAGATAGTGGGTACCAAACACTTTCAATTCTTTTCCCATAACGGCCTGATATTTTTTTTGATGTTTCTATTATGTATTGAGTTTTTTCGCCAAAAATAATTTTTTTGCAAAGCAAAATTGTCTTGGGAAACCAAAATAGGCCAACATTTTTTGGAACGTGAAATCTGACCTCGGCCCCCAAAGTATGCAAAAATTTTTGTGAAAAAATATATTTTTTGGAAAAAAACTCCAAACATGGTTAAAGCATCACGCTAAAAATATTAAGCCATTCTGAGAAAAAAATTTAAAGTGTTTAGTCCACTCTGTGGTTTTGACTAAATCTGTTACGAAAAAGAGTAAATCTGGACAAAAAAGTAAATCTGTGAAAACCAACCCCTCTCCCCCACTCACCTGAACCTGAGCCCCCCAGTCAAATCAGCTTGGGGGACCAAGGCAAATTTTTTCGAAAACTTTTTATACCAATAGTTTTTTGTATAAACATGATTAAAAAATGTTTTTTGAGGCTTTAGATGAAAAAATGTGCAGTTAAAATTTTTCGAAAAAAATTTGCCTTGGTCCCCCAAGCTGATTTGACTGGGAGGGGGGGTGGTGGTTAGGGGGCTCAGGTTCAAGTGCTCCAAAAACAATTTTGTCCTAAAAAAGTTTTGTACCGCAAGTGGCAAAGAAATTTTGCGGGTGTTGAATTTTCAAGGTACTGCTGTGAACATAGCCGTGTCTCCGAAAGTCTCTCAAAAAATCTACGTATTCACCAAAATTAACAGAAATAAAAATGATGTCTTGATTAGATACAAACGTTTTGCAAAAAAAAATATAAATATAAACCGCTAAGAAAAATATTAATTCCTGGCCGAAAATTCTCTTTAAAACCACCAACAACCAGTTCCAAATTTGCAGGAAGATCTGTCGGAAATGGGTCGTCGAAAACGTGTCCAACAAGTGCTAGATTCCAAGGACTTCTGCAGTGAATTGGAGGAAAGGATCAAAGACCGTCCGGACACAACCACTACAGACACCAGGTTCAGCTTGGATCCTGATTACATGACGAGTAGCACGCTGCAGAGGCTGTCCCACATGACTCTGCCTTCTCAGTCATCTGGCAATATTATGAGCTCCATCAATTTGCACAGTTTGAGTAAGATTTTTGCTGTACAGTCAACCCTCGTTAATCCGCCACCCTCGATAATCCGCCACCCTAGGCCGGTCCCAAAAAAAGCTAAAGTTAAGTAAAGGTAGGGTAATCGCACCTCGATAATCCGCCACCCTCGTTAATCCGCCACCCTCAGGCCGGTCCCTAGGGGTGGCGGATTAAAGAGAGTTGACTGTAACAGACTTAGAATGTTGGATAGACTTTAGTTGAATTTGCAGGTTCTACCGCCTGCCTGATTCCCATAGCCGATCTGAGTGGAACAGAGAGGTATTGTAAGCAAGAGAGGATGGCCAGGAACAAGCTGGCCAGTTTGTACCGCCTAGTGGATCAGTTCCAGTGGAGCCAGGGCATCTACAACCATATTACGGTACGCAGAGAGACTGCACTTTTGCTAAATTATTATTTTTGCTATATTTCGGTGTGCACCTAAAGTCTGGGCCCTATACGACAGTAGGACGCTTTTTTTTGCCTTGGTCCTCCATGTTGGTTTTTTTTGCCCATTTCAGTTCTGACTAGTCATTTTATTTCCTGCCTTTTTTATTGCGTCTTTTAGAATCAATTTTTTAACGCAATTAAGGTTCAAAAGGAAAAAAAAGGAAACTACCGAAGCGCCTGATTTTTCTGTTCTTCGATTGAAGCATTTGTTCCAATTCAACCTTGACGAGACAATCGACTTTCTGGCAAACGCTAAACTTTTGAAAAATGAAATGACATGCGATGCATGCGGAAACGAAATGAACCTCCAAAAGCTAAGCAAACGTCAAGACGGAATCATTGTTGTCGTTACTATTGTTGAAAATAAAGTAATTTGAAAAAAATGCGAAAAAAACAACAGGGGGACCAAGGCAAAAAAGGCGTCCTACTGTCGTATAGGGCCAAAATTTGCCTCGGTCCCCTAAGCTAATTTTTTGTTTTCTATGTTTTTAAAAAAATTCGAAAAAGTTTGTTTTCAAAAAAAGTCAGCTTGGGTCGGAACAAAGAGGAATCTGAGTGCAACAGAGAGGTATTGTAAGCAGGAGAAGCAACTGCTTGGGAAAACAAGACAAAATAAAGAGTGTGCACCGAAATTTCCTAATTCTAAATTTATTTCTAGCTGAGGCTCACGGAAGAATCTGATATAAAAGCGGGCAAACCAGTGGAAGTGCTGATCAACCCGTTTGGCCTGTTGTACCATGAGATCACAGCCAGTTCATTAATCAAAATAGGTCTGGATGGAGAAGTGCTGGATGGAGGATCCACTCGTTTGGGAGTCAATCAAGCGGGTTATGTGCTCCACTCAGCCATTCATGAGGCTAGACCAGATGTAAAGTGTGTGCTCCATCTGCACACTTCTGTGGTCAGGTAAAAGAGTATTCACATCTATTTTACAGACCCCTTTTGGCTCTCAAGTTCTCTCATTGTCGCATTCCGAGGCCTCTCAAAATATAATAAATATATTTTAGACGATTCAATCATTTTAATGCACGTAAAAGGTGTTTTTATGCGGGGAAAGTCATTTTTGACAAAAAAAATTGACCATAATTTGACTTGGGGGACCAAGGGAATTCAACACAAAAGGGTACCTGGATACACTTAAAAGATAAATCCACCTTTTATAAGGTAATTTTACACCGTTTTGGTCACTGGAGATTTCACTCGAAATTTATTTAAAATTCAAAAAGTTTGAATTTTAGACTAAAACATCCAAAACTACCTTCTTAGTTAAAATTTTTTAGTTTCTTCACTAAAAAATTTTATATAGCGTTCAGATTCAAAGGACAATACCCGCCGCCGGCAATTAGAATTTCACAAATTTGAATGCACGTGGGACACTATTTTTGTTGCGAAATTATTCAGGATTTTTTTCAGTTTATAAACATAAACTAATTAAATATTAAAAAGACATAGCCGGGGCTGGGAATCAAACACGCGATCGAATCTGACCGGACGCAGCTGCTTTGCCACTATACTACCAGGTAACTTGTAT
Organism: Ditylenchus weischeri; assembly: GCA_029231635.1. Classification (NCBI taxonomy): domain Eukaryota; kingdom Metazoa; phylum Nematoda; class Chromadorea; order Rhabditida; family Anguinidae; genus Ditylenchus; species Ditylenchus weischeri. The sequence continues at coordinate 25,488 of JAMRYI010000180.1, read as the reverse complement.
CTCTTTTATTTATTTCATGGGAATAAGCTTCATTACACAAGCAATAAGAAATTAGAAAAAAAATTACGTTGAGCATTTTCAGCATAATAAAAGTGCCCCGCGTGCATTCAAACGTGCAAAATTCTCGTCGCAGGCGACCGGCATGGTTCTTTAGCACGGGAAAGGGAACCTGTGGTGACGAGATATTCCGCTAGGGCCAATGTGCCAGACCATCATTTGGCAGAAACGTAGCTCCGCTTTCTGTCCACAAAAAATTACTCGCGTTTCGCCTCTTTTGGCATTGAGAATACATACTCTTTGGTCATTTTGGGGCAGAAAAAGTCTATACAGGGCGTGTCGAAAAAACTTGACCACCTAAAAAAAATTTGCGTAGATATCTCCTAGCCCAGTCGATTTCTGAATTTTCGAGCCGTCAACCTCGGAAATCTCCAAATTTATTTAGTGGCGTGTACACAATTACCTACCACTTCAGCATAGCTTTATTTACTATGAACAGTCAAGGTAGTTACACACTAGAGAAATTACCATTCAAAGTGTTTTCGTTTTGCTTTAGAACACGCACTAAGCCTTCTTGGAGTCGGCAGAATTCTTCTCACCCAGGCGTGCATTTTTGAGCTGTCTTTAGAGGCGAAGCATTCTCAAAAATATTGGTTTCAACTAACAAATAAAAGTGTAAAAAACACCACTGACCTGCTGACCTGTGAAATCTAAAAGAATTGCAGATAAAGCAAGAAAAGAATAAAGGCTGGAAAACAGACCGCTTTTTATTGCGACACAATGGAGAGGTACAGACAAAATCAGTTCAAATATTTGTTTTCTGATTTTCGCCGTTTCCTAAAATTATCAGAACATAGGGACAGCTAATAAGGCATAAAAGTCGTAAAAATTCGTCACGGAAACGTGTCACGGAAACGACACAGAAAATTATAAAAAATATTGGAAACTTTAATAGTGGTCAATTTTTTTTGACACATCCTGTAGGTCCTCGTGCAAAAAAGCAAAATTTTTCGCATCTTATCGAATGATGATACAGGACATTGGTCCTACCGGAATTTCTCGTCGCCACAGGTTCCCAGGGGGTGCAGGGTGCCCCTAAGAAAAAAAAATACGGTCGAAAGTTAAAGTGTGACCAAACAAAACCTAACTTGGTAGCTCACAAATCACATTACACTCTACTCTCGACTTAGTGTAACCCCTCAAGTTCGTTTTCGCCCAGGGCTCGACACTTTTTCACCCCGATTTTTGAAGGATTTTGCCAGTTTCCTTAAGCTACTGTATTCGGAAATGAAACCGATTTTGCTGGTCGTTTTTTGTAAATGCAAATAATTTTGCCGAAAAGATGCTCGCCTCTCGATTTAGTGTAGCTTTTTTTGAAAATAAGGCCACACTTAATCACCACGCACTGGTCTTTTCATTAATGCTATTGTCATATACAGAAACGACCGACAGAGTCTGAATCCTTGCAATTTTTATGATTAGACTGACGAATCAAGTTTTTACAAAATTTTTTAAAAATCGAGGTTAAAATGGTGTCGGACCCTAGACGAGAACAAATTTTGGCAATTTTGGGAAGGAGTAAATTGCGCCATTTCAATTTGTGCCCCTTCAGTTTGTGCCCTTTTATTGGCATTTTATCAGTTTAAAATTGCTGATAGAGGGGCACAAACTGAAGGGGTACAAACTGAAATGGCACAACTTACTCCTTCCCCTTTTAAATTTTTAGGGGTGAGACCTAATTACCTTTTGTCATAATGACTAACGAAAATAATTCCTTTCATTTGGCCCAAATCCTTTTCCTTGCATAGGATATACTTTTTTGCATAAGAAATACTTCTTTTTGCATATTTTTTTGCATAGAATATACTTTTCTTTGCACGAAATACTTCTTTCATAATATACTTCTCTTTGCATATACTTCTTTTTGAGTTGAATATAATTTTCACTTTCAAGAGTCTTGATTCACCCTCAATGGTCCTGACCTAACCTCAAAGGTTCTAATTCACCTTCAGTGGTCCTGATCCAGCCTTTATGGTCCTAGTCCATATATTTCTTAATTTTTTAGAACAAGACAGCTATTCAGCACCATAACAACATAAATAGCAAGTAAATCTTCTGCAATATGGGTGATAGAAGGAGGGTAATAGAACAATTGTGGATTTCCGAATAGTAAGCATACAGGTAAAGCATCAAAAAATTCATCTTTTATGGTTCCTATTTTTATGGCAAAGTTATTTCTGAAATTTATTGGGGGTCTGGCTGAAAAACTAATAAAGCATGACTGAGTTACTTAATGAGTAGAGATCACTAGAATTTAGCTCGTAATCTTTCGAATTTTTATTTTCAACACCAGACCAAACAAGCAACATTGTTGACAAACGATTTTCAATAACAAAAATTTAATATCTTATCGTATGCCTAGCTTTCTTAGGCCTCCCCATTTGCTTTCTTTGATCTAGCTGGCGACTTCTTACATAGATTGGTATTTCAATACGCTTGTCCACAAACATAGCTAAAACTTCTAAAAAATCATGCATCATACATTTGCCACAAGGATTACCGTAAACAATATGCTTGCATGCCCTTTTTGTAATCCCTTCACGACACGTGCATCTGTAACAAATAGCGTTTGGCGTCACAACATGACATCGGTAGTGCTCATCCCCGCAGTCGTTCCATGAAGCAAAGGCTGATGACAAGTACTTTCTGCAAATAACTTTTGATTATAAAATTGGATAAGAATCAAAAGCGATGCAACTGATCCAAGCAATTATAGTAGCATCTGATTCATGTTCTGTATAAATAAATCTGCTGACTCCAAGAAGACTGAGAACGTTTACTGGAGTAGAAGAAAAAAATTTGAATAATAATACTTTTGTGTGTAATTTTTTGTCTGTTGATAGTGAATAAAAGTGTGCTGAAGTTGTAGGTAATTAATTGTGTACGGAATCCTGAGAATATTTGGAGATTTCCGAAGGGTAAAACCCCAAAACACTCAGATTTTCAAAAATTATTCTGTAACATATTTTTTGTAGATCTTGAGCTGCGCTACAACATGGCGCTCAAATATTGCTAAAGAAAAAAATCTTGATACAAAATTTCGACCAGTTAAAGTGATGAAAATGGCTAAAATCCCTCGTCAACTTTTCAAAACGACCTTACAGGTGTTTCAAGCCAAATAATGTCTATTCTAGTATATTCCAAATAAACTTCATATACACGGTGGCGCATTATAAACTAGTCATCGAATTTTGGCCATAACTTTTTTAATTTTTCAACATTTCGTCGAAATTTTTTTTTATTCGAAAGAGGAATGGATGAGAAATCGATTGATACCAAACTTGTTCATTTTTGTAGCTGTTCTCATCGTTAAAAACATGTTTGATTAAAAAATTGATTATTCTTGTTTTAGTCATGTTCTACACAGCCCAAGAGAAAGCCAAATGTGTCGAATGGTTCATCGAAGAGGGCAAGAGCGTCGCCAATTTCGGCATTCGTTATCGAAGGGAGCACGGGATCCATGCTAAATTGCCAAGGAAGGAAAGCATATGGGATTGGTACAGCAAGTTCAAAGAGCAAGGCAGCGTGGAGCGAAAGCAGAGACCAAGCATCAAGGTTTTGATTCATTTGTTATCACTGCGTAGGTTTTTTCTTTGCTTGGCAATTTAGCATGGATCCCGTGCTCCCTCCGATAACGAATGCCGAAATGGCGATTCGATGAACCATTCGACATTTGGCTTTCTAGCTGTAGACCATGACTAAAACAAGAATAATCAATTTTTTAATCAAACATGTTTTTAACGATGAGAACAGCTACAAAAATGAACAAGTTTGGTATCAATCGATTTCTCATCCATTCCTTTTTCAAATTAAAAAAAATTTTCGATGAAATGTTGAAAAATAAATAAGTTCGATGGCTAGTTTATAATGCGCTACCCTGTACCATTTAAAAGAGGATGAAAAGAACTACAGAACCATATAAACAAAATAGATCTTATGCAAAAAGAAGTAAATCCTATCAAAAAAAGTATAACCCATGCAAAAAAATCTTTTGCAAAAAGAAGTATTTTTAAGCAAAAAAGTGAATCCTATGCAAGGAAAACTATCATGCCTATCAAAATTTTTCCAAAGGGTAATTTTCGTTGAGCGTTTTTCTCGTTTAGCATTATGACAAAGGGTAATTAGCTCTCACCCTTTTCAGGGTTACACTAAATCGGGACTCGACTGTACAAAACCATCCAATTTTTGTGTGTGACTTGATTTCAATTTAGTGCTGTTTCCTCAATGAAGTGTGGACTATTGCCTATCTGTGAGATTTTTTTGAATATTTTCTGAATTGAAAAATTGTGTCGTTTAGGCCAGGAAGCTATGATCATTGGACCTATTGCATATCACGATTACCAGGTTTTTGGAGTATTTTGATTGGGGTTTTATTAACTGCGCACGAGTGTCTTTTACGCCGTCCTCCCAAAAGTGTGTTTTGATCATTTTTTCGAGCTTTTCAGGTTGTAATTAGGCGAAAAAACATGTTATTCGGTGGCGGAAAGACATTTTTCGAACAAAATATTTTCGACCAAAAATCGACTTTTTGACCAAAAAATCATAGTTTTTGTAAATGTTGTGGTGTGTGGTCGTATTTTATCTTGCTCTTGCATTTTATAATTTTTGTTAGAAAGTAGTGCAGGCATTTGATTTTTCAGAATTTTTATTGAATTTTGATGACTACTTTCTATATTTGGCAGCTTCGCGGCCAAAGACCCAACTTGCTTTTCCTTGCAAGGGATTGGGGAAGGGTGTACGAAGAAGTGCAGGCATTTGTTTTTTCATCATAATCAGATAATCATAATCAAATGCCTGCACTACTTTCTAAAAAATTTCAAAATGCAAGAGCAAGATAAAATACGACCACACACCACAACATTTACAAAAACAATGATTTTTTGGTCAAAAAGTCGATTTTTGGCCGAAAATATATTTTTCCAAAAAATGTCTTTCCGCCACTTAATAACATGTTTTTTCGACTAATTACAACCTGAAAAGCTCGAAAAAATGATCAAAACACACTTTTGGGAGGGCGGCGTATAAGGCACATTAGCCATTAACTGTGAACTGTGTGGTTCTAGGGTATTGTTTCGGAAGAAGAAGAAAAACGCTCTATTGTAGAAGACCTGGGAGATGTAAATGTAAGTTTTTAATGTTAGAATTATTTAGGTAGAAGTAATTTGCTTAATGTGAGTATATATTGTCGTCCATATTGTTTTTCCGTGTTGTTAATTGAAAACTGATGTTTCTGTAATTATTGGGTTGTAACATAAGTCATGGCGGTTTTTTAGTAATGAATTTTATTCGCTAATTATCATGCGATATACTTTACATACCAATGGAAAGCTCATTCTTTTCTCTACAAGATCTTTGTTATTGTTTTTCTGGAATGATCAATTCTTGGTAATTTGTAGGCATAAACGATGGAGTGTCAAGTGGACAAGGATTTGCATTTTCGACATCACTTGCTTTTCGCTTTCAATCGTGGTGCGAAGGCTACAGAAGCAGCCCAATAAGTATGCTTTTGAACTTGAGAAACCAGTTTTGAGCCGTTCTTTCTGTTATAGCATTTTCTCCGTAAACCGCACAAATTTCCCTAGCTGCTTCTGTAGCCTTCGCACCACGATTGAAACCGAAAAGCAAGTGATGTCGAAAATGCAAATCCTTGTCCACTTGACATCGTTTATGCCTACAAATTACCAAGAATTGATCATTCCAGAAAAACAATACCACAGATTTTGTAGAGCAAAGAGCGAGCTTTCCATTGGTATGTAAAGTATATCGCATATGTGTGATAATTAGCGAATAAAATTCATTACTAAAAAACCGCCATGACTTATGTTTAAACAAAAAAGAAGGACCCAATTTAAAATCGTGTTCTTGGCATTGTGGAGGCACCAAAAAAATTTTTGTGATTAAGCCCAAAGCTTTCGAATTCTGCACATCAAAAAACATCAAATTTCAAAGAGGTTCATAGGCACTTTTTTCATAATCAACTGTAGCTTTTTGTAAATCACTGGCCACAACTATTTATGTATGTTCAGGTACTGTTGCTTCGAAATCACGGGTTTGTGTGTTGTGGAGAATCTGTGGAAGATGCTCTTCATCTAGCTTTTCATATGATTGTGGCGTGTGAAACTCAGGTTACTACTCGCTTTCTATGTTTTCCACACAAGCTAGTCCACCAAATCTATTGCATTTCAAGCAGCGCACTTTCTTTGCTATTGAAAAAATATTGTGGCTTTTGTATTGAAAAAAACAGTTGCTATAATTGCCATTGCTTTTCACATTTTCAGTGAGCTTTTTGATATTGTGAATATTGATAAAAATAATTTGAAATTTACAAAATTTCTTAGATAATATTGTTGCGCGGAAAAGGAAGTTTTCTGTGTTGCGCGGAAAGTGTGGAAAATGCCTTATTGCTTACAATGGATTTGGTCAATGCTTGTGACAAACAGGTTTTTTTTGCAAGGAACGATACTTTTTGACGGCATAGCTGCGTTTGGCAGTATTTGGGACGCCGAAAAAATTTGACAACAAATTTTTTTCATGCTACTATTTTTTTATTTGTGACCTGAAAATTTAGATGATAAAAATGACGGTGGTGGCAGGGTGTCCATATCCTTTTTTGAGAAAAGGGGCATTCGATCATGAAAAGGGGCATTTATATTTAAAAATTCCAAAAAGGGGCATTTTATAATTTTTTACTTATTGAGTCTTGAAACTGTCCGATGGCATAAATTTCACAGTAATGACACGTTGAGCAATTAAATTTTTATTCTACGACAGAAGAAACGATCGAATCATTCAACATCTCCAATCAATAGTTCATTCAACCCACTCATATTTTTCACTGATTTAGCTTTCTTTATCACATCTTTCTTTGATAGGAAGTAGTCGAAAAAAATCAGTGCAATCCCAATCGGTGTTGATCTTGATTGAAATAAGCGCATTCAAAGTGTCGAGATTCATCCTGTTTCTTTCATCTGACCAGATGATCTTTTCCAAAGAGAAGATTGTTTCGCAAAAGGCATTTGACGGGAAGATTTACAACAGAGCGAAGACAATCTTCTTGAGGATTACGAAACTCGGATTCTGAATTACTTTTTTAATGTTAATCCTTGACTGAACAGTTAATGTAACCTTGAAAATGATCAACCACTCGTTTGCGTATCTTAGCTTGTTGACTTCTGACTGTTGTTTGAGTTCGTCTAGTAGATTCTTAGCATCAGTCACACACACAAGAAAATGCAGAAAAATAAGGCGCAAAGAGTGAGATACAGTGAAAAAATCATGCACCGTTACAACAAAATTTCAAGGATATTTTGTTTTATGCCCCTTTTTCCTAAAAAATTGGGGAAATTTTTCAAAAAGGGGGCACTGCCCCTAAAAGGGGCATTTTGGCCACCCTGGGTGGTGGTCATATGGCCGATTCCAATGCATAAACTTTGTCAAAAAAATTGTGCGTGGCGGAACATCTCTCGTCAAATAAAAAACATAAAAAATATTCGAATTCCCAGATCACAAACGATTGTTAAAAAAATATAATTGTTGTTGACAAAAGTATCGTTTTTTAATAGAATAGCAAAAAATTTGTATTGTATGCAAATGTTTACCTCATTTATCCAATTCAGATTCGCGCCGCTAGAGCCGGCATTGAAAACTTGGTGATTCCTGATGAAAAAGCTGTCAAGCAGGCATATACTACGGCTAGGAGAGGAGGTTTGTCTTGTTGATTTTCCAAATATTTCCTCTTTTAAAAATATTAATTTGGTGCAGGTGGTGGAGTGAATCGTCTTGCAAATGGCAGTTCTAAGGGCACAATGTCTAATTCCTATTCTGAAGGTGGTGGCTGGCGAATTGGAGAACTTGAATGGGAAGCCTGGATGCGGGTTTTGGACTCAGCGGTTAGTCGATTTTTTGAATAATTTGATTTTTCTTAACCTACATTTTGTTTTCGTAGGGCTATCGCACTGGTCATATATACAGACAGCCGCAGCTCAAGTCACTGAATCATGGTCATCTGTCAACAGCATCTAATTCTACAAGTTTCTATGAAATAACCAGTCCGCCTAGTACTTCCGCTCTAGGCAGGGTAACTAATTTTGTTGGCTGTTTAGGTTTGATGAAAAATAGTATGGTTAAATTGGGCTATAATTTTAAACAAATCAATTCAAAATGACCTGATAACCATAGAATCACATATTTTTTGAACGTTCTGCATATCATGTGCACATTGGTATTTGGCACCCTGATAGTTGAAACTAGAAGTCTGACCGCTAACTTTTTTATCAGGGCGATCTCCGAAATGGAAGCCAGAGCTTCTTGTCTCTTTTTTGTTTCTTTCAAAGACGAAAAAAAAATTAGAAAAGAAACTGGTAATTAAGATAGAGCGGGTGCCAGAAAAACTTTTGGAATATTTTTTGGGTATTGAGAAAAAAGTTTCTATCTTCTTTTACCAGCTACCTTTTATAGGAAATATAATTGGAAGTAAAGGGTAGGGGTTAGGCTTTTGCATTCTTGTGATGGGAGAGCCATGGTTTTCGGCCAAAAGTTCTTTTTTTCAAACGGTCGAAGCTGCAAAAAGGATAAAAAAGACTGATAAGACACGTTTTATAACTATATTTTCACCCTCAACTTCTCCCTCCCTTCTTATAATAACCATTGCAAAAAAGCAATTTGAGACCTTAAAATGCAATAAATTTGTCGGATACTGTTTCGTCTACATCTAATGTCACTCAATACAGGTCAATGAATCCAGTCCTGAAGCGCTGACAGCTCACCGACTCGCTATTTTGAAGAAAGAGCAGGAAAAGGCCAGATGGCTCAACTCACCCAACAATTATCAAAAAGTGGAGCAGCTAGAGACTGGAACGGATCGGCCCAAAGTCATCACTAAGGTAGCTTTAGCTGGCCAGCATTTATCAACAAAAAAATCCTTTTGCTAATTTTGAGTGGGTGCAAGACTTCAGCAATCCATCCAGCAACAACGGCACCCCCGTTAAAATTGCTTCAGCCCATCAGTTCAGGTATGAATCCAGAATCTAGTCAAATCCTGTCGAAATCCTACAGGGTTCAGTCAACCCAAATAGTTTCTATAGTCTACTCAAATGGCTAAGTACAGGGAGTTTATTTACAGTCAAATCAAATGGTTAACTCTAAAAAATGCTTATTGGAAATCCAGCATCTATTTCTCATTTTTCTATCAAATCCACATTTAGTCCCTTCGGCACAGACCCTAAAGAGTTCAAGCAAACCCAAAAAAGGTTGAAAGAGACGAGGCTGTCCGGATCAATCGGTGCTGGTCCTCGCTCTCAAGTTCTAGATGGACTCACCTACGAGGAGATAGCCAACGATAGGGTGGGGATCTGTTGAATGTTGCAATTTTTGGGCTGGAACTTATTTGGGTTGTGTTCCAGCTGGATTCAGAAGCGGACAAGCATGGCACTAGAGACCAGCACTTTGTTGTTCTAGGCACAGCATCCAAAGGCATCATCGACAGGGACTATCAACACAATGCTCAGGTCTACAGGAGTTTGTATGCGCCCAATCCTTTTGCCTCTGAAACTGATGAGAACATCAAAAAATACATCAAGGTTATTTTGTTTGACTATTTTTGGGCTTAGAAGACTGAGCACAGCCAGGTCGAAAAGGGGTAGTTTAGCTGGTCAAAACTAAAATTAGGAACACAATCGCAGTCAGTTTGCTTTGGTACCACAGGCTGTTTTTTTTAATGTTAACTTATATAATCAGCTTATTCGGGCAACTTTAAAGTGATTAGGAGTGTTTTTTGAGCAAGGTGTGTTTTTCGATTGATTCAATGAGTTCAATTCCTCTTTCCTACAAAAAAATTTGCAGGACATGGAAATGAAATCCCGTTCAACATCTGCCCTAGAAAGAATTAACGGGAATGCCAGCCCTCCAACAATACCATATAATCACCATGTTCCAGACAGTCCAGCTGGTAAGCAAGTCTGCAGTCTAAAAGCTCATTTTTGTGTCTTGCTTGGTTTGCGATTTTGGCATAAAATTTTTGACAACAATATAGAAGACGAAAAAGAATAGAAGAGGTAGGGGCTTGCAAAACAGTGAAAGTACCAAATTTCTACCAACACCTAGTTTGAAAAACGTGTGAACAAGGCATATTTCGGCAGCGAATTCTGTGGAATCCTAACGATTTTTAGACCATATACACCCTACAAAACAGCTATCTACTCATTCTGATTTAAAATGAGACCAACCGAATTAACTGTAGAATTTCTCGTATACTGCACGAGAAACTACAGTGATCTTAGTGGTTCTCATTCTGACTCTACCATCCTTCGCTCTGGCCTGAGGTATCTTTTCTCTTTGTTTTTTTCGGTCTTTGATTTCAATTCTACAGTTAATTCGGTGAGTCTTATTCTGAATCAAAATGAATGGGTGGTCATTTTGCGTCATTTTGGAAAAAAGTCAACGGCACAAAAACATGCTTTACCAAACCGTCCACACCCCCTCCTTGATCAGTCAATTTTTTTTGCGAGCGTCTTATGTTTCGGTGAATTTGGATTAAGTAGGAACTCACCCAAATTAAAACCTCATACCAAGCACGCAAAAATGCAGAATTTTTTCATTTTTCTGCCATTTTGTCAAGCAAGCTTCTTTGCCGTGTTTTGAACCAAAACTTTGGGACTATCCCCATATCAGGGGGTTTTTTTGCCTTGGTACCCGCTGTTATTTTTTTTGTCATTTTTAGGCTGAGGCAAGGGTAGCCAGCATATATTAGGACTGACTCAAAAACCTTTTTCTCTTTCGTAGTTTGGTAAACGTGTTCGAGCCCGTCCTAACATACGCTGGTCTGCCCTTGCCTAAGCCTAAAGAATAAAAATTTACAAAACAATTGTTTGCTTTGGTCCCCCTGTTGGTTTTTTTTTGTTATTTTTAGGCTTAGGCAAGGGTGGGCCAGCGTATGTTAAGACGGACTCAAACATCTTTTTTACTCTTATGTAGTTCATAGATCATGCCTGAGTCCGTCCTAGCATACGCTGGCCTACCCTTGCCTGAGCCTAAATCCCGAAAAATCACAAAAAACCAGCAGGGTGTTAAGGCAAAAAAACCCCCTGATATGGAGATAGGTCCAAAATTTTTCAAAAAAGCTTCTGTATTTATTTTCTAAATATCAGTAGTAGTAGTATCCTTTCTACACCAGCTTTTTTCCACCTGTAGATAACATCTCGCTAATGCAAGCTTCTCTTCATTCACTTCGTCACCAACCACCCAAAAGTGGCTCCGTCGACGAAAACCTTGCCAGTGACACACCAATCAGAGCATCAGGAAACAGTAATGTAAACGGCAAAATCAGGACGAAGTCGGCCACTTCTCCAAGTAAATTTGCTTTTTTGCTCTAATTTTTTTTGCCAATTAGCAAAGGTTTGAGTTTGTATTGCTAACCTAGTCCTTGTGCACTGTTGTGAAAGTCTTTAAAAGCACTTTTCAGAAACAGTAGAAGTGTTAGAAGACTCATCCATGCTGATTACTGTATTCGATGACGCGCCTGACAAAATTAGAACTATGAGAAAACCTTTGAAATTGGTTCAAACTGTGCCACCACCAACTAGGGCTTGGAGTGCTGAACCTACACGTTTGTCAACTTATTGTGTTTTGTATCATGCTTTCCGGATATGGTTTTGTCAGCACTATACTTGTTCAGACCAAACCAAAACAAATTTTTTTTTGCCTTGGGGCACCCTGTTAATTTTTTGCATTTTTAGGCTTAAGGTTGGCCAGCCTATGTTAGGAAAGACTCAGATATGAGATTGTAGCATGTTTCTAACATAGTCTGCTCAACCTTGGCTGGGTTTTTGCATAAAAATTTAAAAATTCAAAAAAAAATTGATGTTTTAGTAGCATCTGAACGAGAATATCGTCAAACTTCGATTTAAAGGACCATGAAACTTGATAAGCACAGCAATTTGCGAAATTAGAACTCGCGCGAGACCAACCTAATTTGGTCAATAATGTTTTCAAAATATTATTTTTTGTTTGCATTCAATTTTTAAATTATACTTATCGGTCAATATAGAACACAATTTCACAAAAGAAAGTTATAGCGTAGCGGAAGTTGTCTAATTGTCCCATCTGGCAATGTCAAGCAATGTTGGGCTCGACTAGTGGATGGTTCAAATTTAAAAAAATTTAAATGCGAATGAAAAATACTTCAAATAATGTTATTGACCAAATTAACTTGGTCCCCCGCGAATTCAAATTTCGCAAATTGCTGTGCTTATCAAGTTCCATGGTCTTTTGACGGGCTTCTGAGAAGCGTCCCTAGATGCTGTTAAATCGAGATTTGACTGCAGTTCACTTTTGTTTATACGCTTTATTTATGGAACCGAAAATTGGCAAGGAAAGCCCAACATGTTTGAACGCAACCATTTTTTGATGATTCTCGACCCCAAAAACCTATAGAAAACAATTTTTATACGAAATAGTATTTTTTTTACAAAAATATCAATTTTCGCAATGGTCTCTCCCGTAGGCTCAAAATCCATTTTTTCAGAAATTAATAAGAAAACTTTGACAAACTCATCTAGCGTGCCTGTTATTTTGTGAAGTTTGTGTGTTCGTGTACCTGTTTTGAGTGGTCATAACTATCTAGCTAGAGCTAGCAGATTAATAAAAGCTTTGCGTTCTAACCTAACATGAAATATTAAAATAGATCAAAGGAGACACTTTTTCAGTTAACAAATTGTGTTCAGGAATTGGAATGCTTGACCGCTCAATGTCCGATGCTGAGGTAATGAAATTACCAAATTTATTACATTATGTTACGACAATTTTGAGATTAGGTGCGGAACGCAAATGACTTTTGTGTGAAATGGCTTTGGACGAAGTGACTTTTGTGCGAAATGCCATTGCACCGTTTTGTCTGTATTTGTGACAAAAAAGTTTTCTGAAAACAAAAAATTATCAAAAGTCAAAAAATTTTGTAGCGTGTAGAATTTTGTGTTTTCCTTATTCGATGCGCTCTGGGCCACCGTTCGGGGAGGTGGCGTAGGGGTGACGACACCGCCCATTGAGGAAAAAATTTTAGTCACTTAAAGAAGGGTCCGAAAAGAACACCCCTTGAAAAAGTTTGCGCTACGATGGATACTCTAACAAAATTTACAAAGTAATCCAAGCCTTTTTTTAGCCAGATTCCACAAAAGACGGAAAAAAGAAGAAAAAGAGGAGAGGATTTTTCTCATTTGGACGCAAGAACAAGATGGGCTGATCCAGAAGCTGAATTGGGAAGATTTCAATCAAAGTAATCATCATGCTGTGAATGTTTGTGTGCTGCTTATTGTTCAACAAAATTTTTAGAAAAATAATAATTTAAAAAATTTATGACTATGCTTATGTGACCTTAGTGTAGCTGACCATGGTTGTCCATAAGAAAGCGATCTCATTTGGTGTGTGTGAGGCTGAGAAAAAATTTTGTTTGAGTCTTTTAATTATATTGGGCGCTCACAATAGAGGTAGGGCGTGTGATGTCGAAATCTTTTTGACACTTTCCGTGCTGTAAAGTGATTTTGCTGATCCTCAAAGTCCTTTCTACAAAAAAACCACTTTTCAATTTTAGAGAATGAAAAATAAAAATTCGAAAACCTACACCGATTTCCTACTTTATTGTGAGCGAGTCATTAGAAAAGCAGCTACTATTTGAAATTCATTCTGTAATTTATTGCATCTTCCGAAAAAGTATGCTAGTTGTTGCAAGTTTGAAAAATACTTGCTTTCACAGCTGATAAATTTACTAAAATAAATTATTAAAGAAAAAAATTGAAATGCTTATAAAAGACAGTTACACAAATATAAAATCGCAACTCATTTTTTTAATCCGCTAGACCCCGACAACGAATTGTCACTCGCACTTACACACTGGTTTAGCATGGTCAATTTGCTTACAAAAGTATTTTTTAAATTCAGAACACACTGTCAAATTTGAAATAATTATTTTTATAAATGTTCGTTGTCCTTTAATTTGACAGTAGGTATCAGTTTGAAAAGGGTTTAACACAGGGCTCTCAGATGTAGCATAATTATTCTAATAGAAACCCCGGGCTTTATTCACCTTTAGGTCCCCTTTTTTTCCCTTTGTCCCCCTTTGCTTTTTTTTCCAAATTTTTTGCCTTGGTCCCCCTTTGGTTTTGTAAGATGAAATGTAGGTAAAATGAAGTTGAAATGAAGGTGAAATGTAAGACGAAAGACGTAGCAGAGTTCTCTTTGAGACAAAAAAATTTGAAAAAACCACAGGGGGGACCAAGGGAAAAAAAGGGGGACCTAAAGGTGAATAGGGCCGAAACCCGGTCTCTAATAGTAACCATTCAAACTTTCTTATCCAAACTGCCTTTCAGTGCTCTCTATTAGTTCCACACTCTCTATTAAACCCACACCCCCAACTTTGAGGACCTGCATCTCATCTCAGAGAAAAAATTCAACAAAGCTGTTTATTGCATTGTCTTAACTCCCACAAGCTCTACCGATTCTGTTTTTTGGATTTTGGATTTTCACCCAAAAAGCTCGAGATCGACCCCAAATTTTTCCGATTTTCGGACGATTGAAAAATAATCCCACATGTGGAACTAATAGAGAGAATACGGTATATACTCAGGACCTTAAGAAAAAAGGAAGAGGTGGCGGCGTAGGTAATGGTAGGAAAACTGAAAGCTGCAGGTTCGATAATTTTTAATCTAAAAATTTTTTACAGAAGTTTTGGTACCAAAATGTAGCTGACATTTGGGGCTACAATTTAATACCCAACCTAAAAAAATTTAAAAACTAGAAATATTAAACGGACCGTACTTTATTTTGTGTTTTTACTCTAAATTTTTATAATTTGATTCAAAATAAAAAAATTGAGCTTGCTGTTTGCATTTGTAGAGAAGTTTACTTATTTTTAGGGTCGAAATCTTATTTTTTCGAAAATGTACTTATTTTCGAAAAAAAATTTTAGAACCCTGGTTTAACCCTGACATTACGGGAAAAAAAAACTAGCACTGTTTACGAATGGGGTCAATATGACCCCAGCCGTAAAGTGCTTAGAATCATTCGAAATTTTGCAATTTCTCACATAAAAGCAAATAACTTTATTTCCACACTCGTGGCACACTGAATGACCAACACACGTAAATTTCTGACAATTAGAACATTTTGATGACACTTTTCTGTCTGTTTCTCGCGGGCACAAATAACAACGACCACGTTTGCTTCCCGACGCAGATAGCGGAATCGCAAAATTTCTTGGAGGATTTGCTACGAGTTGAGTAGAAGCCAAGATTTGCGCAAGCTCTTCAACAAATAGAAGACGACGATGGCGCTTGCCAACTTGATATCCAGCATTGATTTTTGACCAGATAACAAATGCGTTGACAGCAGCAATGTCCTACATGCTGTAGAATACGACCTAAAATAAAAGATAACTCTGATAAAAACGGATCAAATAAGAGAATCTACCATAGGCCAGCGACAGGTATTTCGTTTTGTAAAATATGTTCGCACCATTTGGTCCAAGGTATCTACTCCTCCTAAGATTCCAATAGATTGGATCCGAAAAATACCTCAAAAAATCGCAGTATCTGGAAAAATCGATCACGTGCAATTCCCTTCCGGGTGCATTCCCTTCCGACACTTATGTTCCACAGCATTGCCACAGGCTCGTTCTTACCACGATACACACCTGAAAAACGACGCAAAACATAAGTCAATATTTCGAATCCAGCAAACTTATCAGATAGAGAACTCCAAGAAATCGGCGAAATTCCTGCACGGCGACGTTTTCCAACTCATTTGTAAGAACTCGAGAGCCTTCTTTGTTTGTCATCTCGACGATCGTCTAAACTGGATATATATGACCACATCTGGTAATCATCAAATCACACCTGAACAATTTCGGAGGTAAAGAATAAATCAAGAGAGCTTTCGATGGTGTCGACCCGATGAATTGCGTATGCTGTTACTCCTTCTTCTGCTTCATGAACACTACAGAAGATGGCTTGACCTTTCGGGACACAGGGTCAAATTTAAAAATTTCGGAAGGGACGCAAACGGACAGGTATTTATACAGGGTGAAGGGACCATTTCCGGGACATAGAAGCAGGGTATAATTTCCGGTGAAGGCTTCCATTTCCGACACAATCGACCGTATAGTTACCAGGGTTTGACATGGTTCCGAGGACACGTTGGGCCAGGTAAGATCTGATTTTGACAGTCAACTCTCAAAATTGCCGTTTTGGGACCGGCCGTGGAGGGACGAAATTTAGGTCCGTTTCAGGGAATTTACTGTTGTTCAGTTGACTGAAGGGTCGACACATAATTAATTAAAATTTTTGAATTTTTGTGTTACGTTACTGCGAACGGACTGCCAAATTTAGTTGGAACTTTGGACAAACTCTCTAGATCAGTTAGACGCGCGAAGCTTTCTATACGTTAAAAATTATTTTTGATGTTCAGAAACAGTTTTTATCATTCATTTACGTTGTTTCTCACTGTTCAGGGGCCCCTATTAAAATAAAGAAAAAATATTGAAAAACTAAAAATTGTTCTATTCAAAGGTTTCGAAAATTCGGTAAGAGAAGTTCTCAACTAAATGGGCTAAAATTTGGATTTCCGCTAAGTACCTAGAAAATTCAAGATCGAATATAAAATTTTCCGATTTAGGAGGTTAAAAATAATTAGCCTGCGCTAATTAATAGAGAATTTACGGTGTAAACCAGGGCTGCACCCGTTTTTTTAAAACAGAAGCAGAAAAACGGTATTTTTCTCAGAAACAGAAGCAGAAAAACAGAGGAACAAGTACACAATATGCGCCCCAAAATTTTAGTGGTAGATAGTGGTAGAGGCAAAACTAATTTTAAACGAATTTTAAAAAATTAAAAAAAACCATGCGGGGGCCAACGCAAAATTTTCACGTTTTTACACATTTCTTTAGTCTCGTACTCAAAATTTTCTTTCTGTCCGGAAAATCCCTCGCGGTTACACTAAGTAAATCGACTATGGGCTACGATAAAACTTTCAGAAATGCCGTGAGTGAGTTGACATGATATTCATTTTACTTTGGCTTAATCCTAACTAACATTCCACCTTGTATTTTTTTCTTTGTTAAGGAGCCATTTTAAAGAACAAAAGTATACAAATGTCAAACTTAAGCGAAAATTTATTTTTTCGCAAAAGTTAAATGTCCGTCTAATGCCGAGAATTGCGATGATTTCAATTTCACTGATTGTTTTTACTAATGAAAATAGTTTTGTCATTAAGAACCACAGCTTTCAATAAGCTGCATCTTAATTTTGCAAAAAAGGAACATTATATCGGGAGCCGTCAGTCTAATGGCAAAAGTACTGTCAAACAAGTGATAAAATGGGAATTTTTGCAATTTTTCAAACTAGATGTTTGCAAAACATTTAAAATCGAGGTAAAATCGTAAAAAAAATCGCAGTTTTGATGT
The DNA here is from genome assembly GCA_029231635.1 of Ditylenchus weischeri. Lineage (NCBI taxonomy): Eukaryota > Metazoa > Nematoda > Chromadorea > Rhabditida > Anguinidae > Ditylenchus > Ditylenchus weischeri. The sequence continues at coordinate 7,985 of JAMRYI010000180.1, read as the reverse complement.
AGACGCACTATATCAAAAGTCGACTGTAATTTACTTAGTTTTAACCAATTGACAGCAGAGGCCTGTGTGGAGTGACTCGTGTTGAGTGCAAGACAGACTGCAAACAATTTGTGTTCTTTCCACAAGCTTCTATTTAGACTTGTTGTTGCAAAAAAATGCATAATGTATCAGTTTTTGACTACGGACACAAAGTTTTGCTTTGGAAAGTATTTCTAGCAAGTATAAAATTATAGTGCTTATTGAACGAGAAAAGCCTTTCTATACATCCCTGGAAAATTTATTAAAGAAAATTTATTTTCATTTCCACTAAGGCAAACATAGAATTGAGATTTGTTGTACCTACTTAGGTGCACTCAAATTGAGTAAAAATAGACAAAATGATTAAAAATAGGAAAAATATAATTATTTTTAAATCTCATTTAAATCTCGAAAAAATTTTGAGGCGCATATTAAGTACTTGTTTCGGTACGGAAGTACAAAACAAAAGTACAAAACACAGAAAAACGGAAAACCTAAACCAGAAAAACAGAACCTGACAGAAAGTCAACATTTGAGTCAAAAAAATTCTTTGAAGCGTCTGAGCGATATCTCTTCTTCAGGGATGCCATAATGTCCCTTTTAAGAAGCATTTGCCTTTTTTGTGTCTGCTGCCTAGAGTGGCCATAATTGCCGATTTTAGGGGGCAAATGACCCTTTTGGAAAATTTGCCTCTTTTTTTTAGGAAAAAAGGGGCATAAAACAATATATCCTTGAAATTTTGTTGTAACGATGCATGATTCTTTTCAATGTATCTCACTCTTTGTACCCTATTTTCTGCATTTTCTTGCCTCAAAATGTTATTCTGTATGATTTTCGCATACAGTCTATAGTGTAACACTCGATATAGTGTATATTTTTTGCGGTCTCGACAAAAGAAACGACTCTCGATAAAGTGTATATTTTCTAATTTCATTCAAATTTCTGTTTCTAAAATGTAAATTCAAATGTTTTTTGTAGATTGAATAATGAGTACTACAAAGAAGCGACGAGACATCACTCTGGATCACTCTCTCTAGACGCTCTTCATCTGCTTCATCGAGGGTGGGATCAAGTGGCCAAAAAGCGATCAAAAATTGCTTTCGCCGCGCAAAGTTCATCCTCAAGGTTAACTACAGAATACAGGTTGATTGTATTAGGCACCATGTTTTTAGAATTCGTTGAACGAAGAAGAAAGCATTGGCGAAGTCGGATCTGAGTCTGATGAAGCCCTTGATAGTTTGCTAAATGCTTGGGAGGATTTGCAAAATCCGGGACGGATTGACACTGGGAAGGACACTGAGGCTGCCATGCAAAATTTTGTCAACATCGACGACTTGGTGAGAACAAGTAGATTTCTCAAATTTGCCGTCGTTTTTATACTTATTTGCAGCTGGTGCTTCATCGCTGGCCGAAATCGTTGCAGATGTCTCAAGAACCGAAGAGGAATGTAGTGAAGGAAGCGATAACGAGGCAATGGAAGTCGAAACGATGGAAGTGGAAAAACCAATCAACCTACCGGAAGCTCAGAGTGCATTTTCCATTGCTCGTCACTATGTATTTCTGATGACTCTGCAGTGCTCAGTCTTACCGATGCGTTGGATGAATACTTTTACTAAGAAAGGCGAAAAAAACAGATGCAGATGAAAATAACAAGTTACTTCTCTTCTAGCCGTTAATCTATTTCTCACATGATACCATTACTTTTATTTGTTGAATGAAAGATGTTTTTGATTTGGATTTCAGGTCATTAAGTCGAAAACTCTCTATATAGTGTAACTCTCGATATAGTGTATATTTTTCCGGACCCAGCGCACTACACTGTATCGAGAGTAGACTGTACTGCGCTATTCAACACGGGGACTTTTAAGCATGGCCAAACGCGTGGGTTCCAATATCCAAGACTTCTTCCAGCGAACAAGGGTCAATGATCAAGGTTAACCGCAGAATGACGACGCGCAGATTCTTCGGATAAGGAAAACATTCAACAAGTTCCAGAATAAAAATAGAATAAAATTTTATTGCTCTACGTATCATTACTGTGAAATTTATGCCATCGGACAGTTTCAAGACTTAACTAGTAAAAAATTTTAAAATGCCCCTTTTTGGAACTTTTTAATTATAAATGCCCCCTTTTCATGATGGAATGCACCTTTTCTCAAAAAACGATATGGCCACCCTGCTGCGCCCCTTAAAACTTTGAGATGCCCCTTAAGAGGCTTTTACCCTTTTTTCGCAAAATTTTCCCATTTTTTCCCCTGTTTTATAATTCTGCCTATTTTGCCTCTTTTTTCATTTTTTTCGGAATAGCATTTTTCGATATAATCGTAAAGTGTTAAATTCTTGCTGTTTTCAGAGTATAGGCTCGAATCCTCCCAGCACCATAACTTTCAATTTTTACCATTTTGACACTACAGAACAAGAAGTACGATTTTCGAAAAAAAAAGTTACGAAGGTTTGGTTTTATGCGACTAACAGTCAACCTTCTTTAAAGAAGGTTGACTGTACCTTTTGCTAGTTAACTTTATAGGACGGTCACTTCGCTGATATTTTTTTGTGATTTCATTAATCATAAATAAGAGCACTCTTCAGTACGTCCGCATGTGCGTATGCATTCTATAGCCTCCACTACAGCCCTCTTCAGCCATTTCTTAGTCTAAACCACGAGGTTAATCAAATATGGTTGATGCGTGGATATTTTTAGAAAGCGTAAGAGTTGTCGGAGAAAGCTAAATATGAAAAATATGCATCCCTGGCCCTAATGACGACCGAAGTCGGTCGAAATTTCGTCTGAAAGTTGATCAAAAACAATTTCGGGAGGACTTCGTGCGCATGACTGCCTATAACTTTTAATCATATAACTTTTAATTAATAAGATTTTTTTCTGTTTTTTTCTCTCAAAAAAAGAAGTAAAAAACAGAACCCGGGTGCAGCCCTGATATAAGCACTACCAGGCATGTGCACGGGCCGGGCTGGGCCGAAAAAAAGTCACGGCCGGGCCGGCCCAGCCAATACAGCTGAAGATGAGAGGATGTTCAGCATTCTTCGCTTTCTGGTTGGTGAGAATACAGAGCGTTTGTCCGCTGAATCAATTTCTTCTATTTGTGTCGGAAAATCTTTAATGGAAAATGTTATTTTATTTGAGTGATGTTGCTTAATAAATGTTATTGCAAAAATGATTGTGTGAATTTTACTGTTGACTATTTAGTAGCCAGGCCGGCCCGGGCCAAAATATTTTTACCCGGGCCGGGCCACAAAAGTACGGCCCGTGCACATGCCTGAGCACTACTATTCGAATTTCCGGCTTGAAACCTAGAGCGAAAATTTTAAAAGTTTTTGCCAGAGGAATTTTCAGCAGGAGTAATTTTCATAAGCTCAAGGCTGCTCAAGGCTTTTTCGGTACTATTATCGCTTTTACAGAAAATACTTTTTTATTACCTTCGTAGAAAGTAATTATGAAAAAGATACTGTATGAAGGACACCTAAAAATTGCAAATTGTAACACATAACAATCAAGTGTTTTTATTTTTCAATGTACAACGGAAAAGCGAGTTGAATACCTAGCACTAGTTTAAAAAACTGTTTTATTTACATGCACCAACGGGTATAAAACTATCTCAACACAATTGCTAGTCAGGTTTTCAGTCAAGTAATTTGCTCATTGCACTCTAAAACCAATTAACCAAAAAGCTAGAAAAAGATAAATACAGATTAACAGAAGTAGAGCTTCCAATATGAAAAAAAGATAGAACCAAATGATCCTAGCAACAAAACTTTTTAGCTAATGAAAACTCGAGTGCTCTTTGCTGTGCTTAATCCAGACAAGTCTAAAACCCCACAAAACAATAAATACAGCAGCTAAATAAGACAATCAACACTTTTTCAGTGAACTAATAGTGTTTGGATTTTTTAGATAGCAAAGAAAAAAAGCTAGAAAAAAATAAGTCACGACAAGTGAAATTAACAACACGGAAAGTATACAATAAAAAAACACACACTAGCAATACTAACTAGAATATCTACACGTGACCGTTGAGTTCAGCAGAAGCTTGTGGTAGATTGCCATTCAGGAGATCGCCATTTTTAGAATATCTTGTTTGGTGCCAGTTGCAGAATTTTCATCGTTATCGTCTTCTTCCATGCATGAAAGTTTGCCGTCAGGACCTTCAGATAGAGTGCGACTTCGAGTGCTAAAAAGCAAAAGTTAGGATTTAGATTCGAATAGAGCATTTTTGTTTGGTAAACTTCAAATTGATTTACTTATCAGTTTAATTTTATTTGTTTTAATAATTTATTATACAAAGTAGGACAAGAAATTTAAATTAATTCTAAGAAATCATAAATTTATTTTTACAAATTCTCGAAATTTGGTTTTTAGAAGGTTTTTTTAAACGTATTTTCAATTTTTAAAATTATGATTGGTCATTCTAGTCCGAAATGCTGCAAGGAGTCTGATTTTACTAGTCCTTCTGAATTTAGACCCGCAACGCTCGCTATAACATAAGCCCTTTTGGAATTTAGGTTATCTTATAGCAAGCGTTACAGGTCTAAATGTCAAAATTTCTGTCTTTCTTTAAAATGACAGGCGGAATCCGAATCCTTGCAATATTTTGGACTAAAGTGACAAATTAGAATTTTAAAAATGTAAAATTATTACGCGCGAACAAATTTCTTAGGTTTATGTTAGCGATTGTCGAATATCTTTACATTAAAAAAAGCGGGTACTATACTTAATTTTTAAAATTCAGAAAGATTCAGTCCCAAATAAAGAAATACGTTCAAAAAATTATATTGAAAAACTAGATAGTTACTATAACCTTTAACTTTGAAGTGTGTACACTTACCGAGCAGGACAACGTTTAGCCAAAACTTCTGGTATGAATTCTGCTTTCAAAGACTTATCTACCCAGCGACGAGCTAAAGCATAAGCAGCCTATAATTAATAAAAAGTTAAAAATATTTTCGCTAAAGAGTCAAACTAACCGGCAAATCCAAAAAGAGATCACTGAGACTTTGGTAAAGCTATAACAAAAAATAAAAAATAGCTTAAAATAGAGATAAAATAAGCGTATACCTTTTCATAACCTTTCTGGATGCAAGACTCGAAGATTATGCCGTCTTCATACATCGATTTGAGAAGACTTGCCAAACTGGTCATAACTTTATCATGCATTTTTTCCATAGCTAATATACCAGCCTAAAAATAGGGCACAGATAATACAATGGAACAGCTCAAGTGCTGCAAAATACCTGATAAATAAACTCATGACTGAAGTGAGGCACTTTAGTTCTTTGACACGTAGAGACCACATCCTTGTCATTGCTGTGCAAATATTCTTTGAGGATCATCTTGAACTGGGCGCTAAGAACATCCTGAAAAGACTTTCGTTTAAACTTTATTAAATCAAATCGTCAAGTATTTCTTACAAAGACTGATGACCGCCTGCAGGAACGCATTTTCCCTTCAATAAACATTGATTATAAAATTACCAACGAAATATATTTCCAAACCTGCAACAGAACTCGATTTTGCGAAAAAGTAAGAGCATCATCGTAGCATTGTCTGAATACAACAAATAAATTTTGAAAGCTAGAAAAAATTTAGCTTTAGCGAAATTGTTATGCTGTCGGCCTTCTGACTTTAGTCACCTTTAAAAATTCGCTCTCGATTTGGGTCTTACGAGTTTTTAAAGTCTGTTTCACATTTCAATTTGTTATTCTCGTCCAACAAAAATCACAAGGATTCCAATTTTGCGAATCGTTTTTGAAATTTTACCAGTTAGACCAGCAACGTGTTCAGTTAAGACAGCGTTTTTGCAGAACTACTGTCCTAACTCAAAGAGCATTAAATGAAAAAAAATTAGCCTTTAAAAACAATTTGAAAAATTAAAATTTTTGTGATTTCCAAACTAGACTGAAGATTAAAAGAGATTAAGGATTGACTAGCGTAAAAACTTTTACAACAGACTGTTCTCACAGACTTTGAGAACTGGCGTGAAAAATCCTAGACTCTGGGTTGGATTTTACTCCTTTAGGTTTTCTAAGTCCTAAGAGAGTCGACTGTTAGAATCGACTGTTAACAATTTTCAAAAATTTCTTGAGATATTTTCGGCGATTTGAAAATGTATGTAGTAAACCTCGATTAAATTTTTAAATTCTTTCAACGCACTTCGTTTTACAAAAATTATAATTTTTAAGCATATAATGTCAAAGACATTTATTTTGTTATTCGGGACCTAAACTTTGGATGTGCTCTGAATGGACAAAGCTTCGAGCATTCGAAAATATCAGGAATTATTGACACACCATGTATGAAGTATTTAACTTTCTCACAGTCAAAAACTAACTTAGCAATGCCTTCCTCGCCTTTGGTATTCTTAGCAGCAATAAAATTGATCATAGTAGAAGAAATTATGCCTTTCTCTACCAGTTTAGCCATAAACACTGACATAACCTCCACTATTTTGGGGTTGTCGATGCTCAAGTCTTGTAGAGAGTCTACGATTTCTTCTAAAATGTTGACCAAAGTAGCAGGTGGAATCCACTCCAACTCTACAATTTCATTGACCAGCTGGCTGCTGAAATGCCGAAAATTTATTATTATACCAACTATGTAACTTAGTGATCAAACAACATACCCTAACTCTAACCCACCAGCTGAATGACCTTCCAAAGACAGTTGAATAAGATCCTTCATCATTCTTGACATGGTGTCTGCTGTGATTCTGAACTTTTCCAGCAAATTCTATAAGTTAGAGCAGTTGTATGCGGATAAAATAATGAAAGAAAATAAATACCATAGCCTCTTCCATGTTGCCATTCAGTAAATAGTCTTGCACGATAGAGCGAATTTCAGTGTCACTGTACTTGAACACGTAGTCAGAGTATTCATCGTAGTCAGCCTCGGAATCAGTAGAGTTGCCATCGAACACGGATTGGTTGTAGGCAAGATCCATGCAGTCCAGTCCATACTCAAAACGTCCGCCTGTTTAATAAATAATGTAATTACCGTATTTGACAATTTTAATTAGTTTTAGAAAGCTCAGTTTGTATTTAGGTTTGTATTATTGATGTATGACTGATCCAAATAATTTATCTGAATTTGACCCCTTTTTTGATCCTTATGAGATAATATATACAGCATTAAAAACCGAGCTACGATCTGTACTTTTAAAAAATTTGTACTTTTAAGGCCCAAATCTTTTTTTTGATGTTCTACATCAAAATCTTTTTTCTGTTTCAAAATGGCAATAAGCACTGGATAAAATGACTTTTGAAAATATTGGGTTGTAACATAAACCATGGCGGTTTTTTGTTCATACAAGCTTTGTCCGAATGTGAAATATGTCTACCTTTATGTTACATGTCATTTTGTAGACGAGAGTCTCCTCTTTCATCTCTATTTTTAGCCTTTAAAATTTCACAATAAAATAATGATTTTTAGTCTTCAGGAATAGAGCTTCTTGTTAAAAAAAAGAATCATCTCTGACATTTTTTAAACTGGTCAAAATTTTGGTCAAGCGTTAAGCGCTGCAACAGTGTCTCAGCTTTATGTTGTAGCGCAGATCAAAGCTTTAAAATCTATTTCACAGAATAGTTTTTGAATGCAACAGCGTTGAGATATGACCTTTTATTCTTCAAAACTTTGATGAAATTCAAGTTTTCGTTTTTTTTTGAATTTCATTCATTTTTTGGAAAATTTGCTTTTTTAAAAAGGTCATATCTCAACGCTCTTGCATTCTAAAACTATTCCGTGAAATAGATTTTAGAAGCTCTATTCCTGAAGACTAAAAATCATTATTTTATTGTTTGAAAGGCTGAAAATAGATAGATGAAAGAGGAGACTCGTCTACAAAATGACATGTAACATAAAGGTAGACATATTTCACATTCGGACTGCTGTATGAACAAAAAACCGCCATGACTTATGTTACAACCCAATAGACAAAATGTAATATTCGAGAAAATGT